>PYAF01003273.1:441253-511317 GCA_007407185.1 Glycine tomentella | reverse complement strand
AGGATCTGCCATGTTCTGCTTTCTCACCTGCTTTGCTTAACAAAATAGATTTGTATCCAAGTTCTTTAACAAAATAGATAATACTTTCAAAAAGATAAGACATAAAATAAAGTAAAGACAGAATTTTAAAACACTGGGTTGCCTCCCAGGAGCGCTTCTTTAACGTCGTATTAGCTGGACGCCTTTGTTATGGTTTTGGATCCCAGCAATTGGACAATAGGGATAAGCCTTTGGCTTTTGTATTTTCCTCCAATATTTTTACCAGTTTCTTTTCTTTTTTAGAGAGCATAGATTTATTGATAACTGGTTTTAAATTTCTTGCAAGGAAAACATTGTTAGCATATGGAGGTACTGCGTTTACCTTTTTCTGTGATTCTTGATTTGTGTCTTCCTCTGGCAATTCCTCAAAAAATGATTGTTGGTAAGGAATTTCTTTGAAAGCATCTAGTTGTGGGAGATGATCCAAACTATCTTCTTCTTCAGATTCACTCATCTCTAATGCTTCATCTAAATAATCTTTTCCTTGAGCCAACTTCTTGGAGTCAGAAATCCCTCCATTCAAGACATTCACTCTAAAACATCCTCTTGGTTCTCTTGAATTATCATGTGTTTTTGCTAAAAAGGGTCCACTTCTGTGCTCAGACAATCGCTTTGCAAGCTGTCCAACCTCAACCTCGAGATTTCTGATGGAAGTTTCAGTGTTCTTTTGATTTGAAATGGACATTTGCATAAGCTGAGTCAGAGTTTCTTCCATTTTTGATATTCTATCAGGCTGAGCTTTTTCTTGTTGTTGAACCCTATTTAAAGAACCTACATAAGAGTTGTTAGAGGGACCTACAAAAGAAGAGTTAGTTGGACCATAATACGCATTATCATTTTGTTGCCTCCAGCAATAAGAACTTGGGCCTTCTCTATAGCCTTGGTAATTTCCTTGGAAGTTTTGTTGAGGTCTGGTCTGATTTTGCATATAATAAGCCTCTTCTTCTTGTTGGCAACAATAAGGTGCTTGTTGAATTTATTGAGGAAGTTGGCCTATCTGTTTTGTTAAGGCCTCTAATTGTTGAGTCAAGAGTTTATTTTGAGCTAGAATTGCATTCTGAGTATCCAGCTCAATTATAGCTTTTCTTTGAATCGGAGATCTATCATGATGAGACTGGTAATCACTGGCTGCTATGGAGTCAATGATTGCTATTGCTTCCTCCGGGCTCTTGGACATCATTGTACCTCCAACTGAGGCATCAAGAATCATCTTTGTTTGAGGTTTCAAACTACTATAGAAAATATGTAGTTGTGCAGCATCATCAAAGTTGTGGTTTGGGCACTTCTGCAGTAGTGATTTGAATCTCTCCCATGTTTCACAGAGAGATTCATTAAATCCTTGGGAAAAAGTAGCAATTGCTGATTTTGCGCTTATGAATCTTGATGGAGGAAAGAATCTGGCAATGAATTTCTCCTCCACTTCTTCCTAAATGCTAAGACTTTTGTTTGGTTGGGATTGAAGCAAAGTCTTTGCCTTACCTATTAAAGAAAATGGAAAAGCTCTGAGGTAGACAGCTTCAGCATCTTCCTCAGAAGCTCCCATGGTACTGCACATCTCCATAAAGGTAAACAAATGAGTGTATGGATCTTCATGATCTAGTCCAGTGAATGGATGTGATCCAATAAGACTGAGTAATGCGGGCTTTAATTCCACAACCTTCTTACTGAAAGGAGGAATGACTATGCTGTTGTAATGTTTTGGTCCTTGTTGATACGCATAATCACCCAGAGTCCTCCTTTATGGTCTATTTTCCTCTCCCCCTCTATTAGCCATATTTAGAAATTGCTTTTGTAGGTGAAGTAGAAAAATAGAAGAAGTTTCTCTTGGTAGCTTTTTTGGCTGCTTGTTTTTCCTTTGGTAATTTTCTAAATTAAAATATCGATGTAACTGCAAGAAATCTACCTCAAAAAGGAAAAAGGACAAACTTTGCAATAATTTGTAAGTACCGAGGTTAGGAAAAATAAAGCACAAAAAGAATTTATACAAAAGTAAAAATAACAGAATAAAAAATCCTATTCAATTGAGAAATTAAATTTTGAAAGAACTGAGCGAGCGACTCAAGTCCCCGGCAACGGCGCCAGAAACTTGTTAGACTTTTGGCAAGCGTACCAATTGTCGTTGTAAGTTACAAAATTTATACAAGTTAGTCTCCACAGGGACTTGTGCTACTCAGTTAATCCAAATAGAATTCAACAATTGAATAGTTATGTACAACGAGTATGGTCGAAGTTTTGATGATTTTACGAAAATAACGAAAGATTACGAAAGATTACGGAAGCTAATAAAATGATTTTAATTAACTAAAGAAAAGCGTAGGATTGGATTTCATCATTCATACCTTGGTATCCAATTAATATTACCATGTATAAATCATTTTCTATTATTACTGATGCACACATTAATTGACCTCGAATCGATCCCTCGCAATCGAGTTCTAAGGATATTTACCGAATATCGATCCCTCGTATACGAAGTAAATAACCCAACATTAGAATCATAATCGCGTGCTATTTGCAATCTAAAGATTATGCTCTATTCCTAGCAACGTAACTTAAAGAGTAAAATTATTCAGTTCAAATCCTAAGAGTACTTTCCAGTTAAACTTAGAATTCAATTTCATGAAACTAGTGATCAAGTAGAATCAAGCATTAAGAACGGAATAAAATTACCAATAATAAATAGAAAAGACTTATGCATAAATAAATATTAAAAGAGATACTTAAAAGTAGAAGATTACATCCAATCCTTTAAGAGAAACTAACCAAACGTGGAGAGAACCTCCTTAAGAGAAGAATTGATGAAGGGCCCCATCATCGCTTCTTTCCGGCAGATTCTCCACATTAAATGTCACTTGTCTCACTTTCCTAACCTACCTAATACTAATATTTAAGAGCCTAAACTAAAGAAAAAAGCTTAGAAGAAGCAAGGAAGAGAAGAAAATTGGATTCAAGGGATGATTTTGCCTTTGGGGGGTGCATGGCTATTTATAGAGGTGGATCTGCTCGAGTTCACTCGCCCAGGCGACCATTTTTGCCTTTGTTTGGTCGCTTGGACGAGTTAAGACCAACTTGCAGCCCAAGTTGCACGTCCACTTGGCCAATTGAAGGCCCATTTGCAGCTTTAACTCGCCCAGGCGACCAAAAGACACTATATTAACTTGCTTGGGCGAGTTAAAGTAACTCCAGAAGCTTCTTTTTGCCTGAATTGCTTTCTGCACCCCCAAGTTTGTTGTTATGAGTCATTTTTAGGTCTGATTTACTTTCTCCACCTCCCAGGTCTGCTATGTAAGCCCTCCTTGCTTGCTTTGCTTATTCGGAAGCCTTGGAAATCCACGGAATCTATCAAAATACAAAGCACGATTGGATTAATCTTCTAAAATATAAAAACTACATTCATACAAGTAATAAATATAATTTAACTAGGTTTAGGGCAAGTTTATAAGCAAAGTTATTGAAATCAAAAGATAAGTGCCTGCATTTGAAACTTGAATTTAACTGAATTAAGGCACTTATCAGCAGATTATTCTGATGAAAGGCTATATTGAAGATGTCTGATTGAAGATGTTTTGTATGATGAAATATTTGAGTTATTTGTAATATGAATTAGAACAAATATCGAACAGTATTTTATTTTAGATTATACTGAACTTTTTAAATATTAATTAGTGACGAAATTTATTTGGAATTAATCATTAGTAAACTTTAGTTTGCTATTTTATCTATAAAAGGAAAAGTATTTTCATTAAAAATCAATACAATATAAAAAGAAATTTGAGGCGTTACACTTTTCCTCAGGTTCCTTGTACGAGTACACATCAAGAACTCCAAGAAAACCAGACGATGGAGAGAGACTCTACCTGCAATGCAAGACAAACAAGAACAGAGACCTACACAACCATCAAACCACTCTATTCAACAGACAAAGCTCAAGGTATCAGTTGAAGACATAAAACCCTAGCAGAGCTAGGTCACATGGGGAACAAAAGAGAAAGACAAAGAGAGAAAGGCACAGAAGCTTCGAGAGAGAGAATAGAGAAAGTGAAAAGTCAGAAAGTGAAAACGTACCAAAACCCCTTCAGTGCAAACCTTATATAGTAATGAAACAGAAGGAAAAATGCATTGTATTGTATTTAGGCCATTCGTATGATTTCTTTGGGCTTCATATACTTAACAAACTCCACCTTCGAGCACAAGGAAACATAGTGCAAGCATAAAAATAAGGACTACAAGTCCAGAGCCAGAGAAGGGGACAGACAGAGAAAGAGGAAAGACAAAGAACAAACATTCACATTAATAAAAGAAAATATGTCAGGACCTACTATTAAGACTCCTGGCAAGCGTACCAATTTGTCATTGTAAGTTATAAAATTTATAAAAGTTCGTCTCCACAAGGACTTGAGCTACTCAGTTAATCCAAATACAACATATCAGTTCAATAGTTATGTACAATAAGAATGAGCGAAATTTCATGTGATTACGAAAGTAACGGAAAATTATGAAACTAGTAAATGAAATATATTTATGAGAAAGTGGGATTGGGTTTCATCATTCATACCCTTAGTATTCAATTAACTTTTACCATGTATAAATCATTCTCTATCCTTATTGATGCACACATTATTTTACCCCGAATCGATCCCTCGCACATGAAGTAAATACCCCAGCATTATAATCATAATCACATGATATTTGCAACCAAAGCGTTATGCCCTATTCCTAGCAACGTAATTTAAAGAGTAAAATCATTCAGTTCAGATCCTAAGGGCACTTTCCAGTCAAGTTTAGAATATAGTTTCATGAAACTAGTAATCAAGTAGAATCAAGGATTAAGAACAGAATGAAATTACCAATAAGGAATAGAAAAGATTCATGCATAAATAAATATTAAAAGAGATACATAGGGGTAAGAAGATTACATCCAATCCTTAAGAGAAGCTAGCCAATCATTGTGGAGAGCACCTCCTCAATGGAAGAATTGATGAAGGGAACCATCACCGACTCTTTCCGGCAGAGTCTCCACACTAATTTCTCACTTCCCTCACTATCCCTTACATTATTCTAAGCTAATCCTACTTTCTAAGGCTGAGAATTTCATTCCCAGAATGCTAAGCCATCCAAGGCATGCTTTCTCCTTCAATTTTTGTGGCTATTTATAGATTTGGGCCTCCTGCTTGTGTCCACTCGCCTAGGCAAGTGTTTTTGCCTGTGTTTGCTCGCTTGGGCAAGTTAAAGACTTAATGGTGAAGAAAGGTCATGGGCCTGGACGAGTTCTGGGCCATTTTGCTTCTGACACCTCCCAAATTTGATTTTTATGCCCCTTTCGCTTGCTTGGATGCTTCGGATACCACCAGAACCTATCAAAATACAAAATATGATTGGACTAATCTTCCAAAATATGAAAAACAACATTTACATAGGTACTAAATACAATTCAATTGGGTTTAGGGTAAGTTTATAAGCAAATTTACTAAGATGAAAAGATAAGTGCCAACATTGTAACCCTAATTTTACTAAGATAGGGCACTTATCACTCCCCCTAACCTAGAATCTTGCTTGTCCTCAAGCAAAGTAAAATAACACTAGGAGTATAGAAGTTACTTTTAATATGAACATGCTTTGTAAAGAATCAACTTTCCAGAATGATCAGAACACATTTTCAAATAGTCAACCTCGAGAATTTGAAAACAAAAAGATGGAATTTCACAAAACCAAATGAGATTAAGATCAATCCACATTTCATTTCTAAAGAACATTAAAGGAAACACTTGATTGATTCAAACAGAGGAAAACCTCTCAAAGGTGTTTATTCTCCCATAGGTAAGTGTTTATTCTCAATTCCAACACTAGTATATCATAGATAAATTTTGCATTTCATTTCCCATCAAATCAAAGTACATAATTATCGTGGATCTTTAGGGCTTTTTAGGGTTGGGCTTGGCTTGAAAGGAATCTTGGTTTTTCTGGATATTCAAAAATATCTTGAGAATAGGAGAGCAAACAAAGATAAGACAACTATTATCATTTCCTATTTCTTTTCCTACCGAGATATTCATATTTCTCATATCAATCCTTCCAATCATCCAACTTTCATAGAATCTTAATACTAAAATTTAGAACACAAGGAATTTTGTTTCCTTTTTTTCTTTTCTTCTTTTTATTTTTCTTCCTTTCTTTCTTTTCTTTTCCAGCTTTTGAATCACATGAATAGACACTTTTTAAAACAAAGTCTTTTTCATCACATTAGCTATCCATCTGATAAACATTTCCAAAATAAGATCCCCTTTTGCTCTCCTAACCTAAGGTAAGGTAGGGAATTCTTATCCTAGGTTAGGGTTCCAACAAAATATCCATTGTTTGGCTCAAAGGGCTTACAAATGATAAATCCTTATATATTAGGATAGCTTTTTGGCCAATGACTTTAAAATGTATAAGAAAGAAATATGGCCTAAATCATATCCATGCATCATATGTCATGACAATTAGAAATTCATGAAAAATCAACTATAGAACATATCAGTGAGGACACACAATGTAATTTCTATGGTTGCACACACTCACTTAGGCTTAAGATCAATTTTCATGTTCAAATCAAATTAATGTTTCGAAAATTTTTCTTTATCAATTCCATGTAAAAAGATCTGCCTTCATTTAGTATTTAGAAAAACCATTCCTTGTTTTTCATTCTCAAAGTTTCCAAAATTCATTTTGTTGTGTTCTGATCCAAACAAAAAGTAAGTTTCAAATCATTTATCTATTGATTCTTTTCAAAACATGTAAGTCAATTAAGTCCCAAAAAGATCAAAAATGTGTACTTTCCAAAATGAGAGAAACCTCTGTGTACACTACCAAAAAGAATCATAATGCACACAACTTATTCAAGCAAACATCAAACATAGTAAATAACAAAGTACTGAACATAAACTACAAAGCAGTAAAGGAATATAAAAACAATGTCACAGATTTTTTAAGATCATGGTTGAGGAGCTTAGATTCCTCCATTAAAACAGGATTTCCTATGTTCTTCATCCTCACCTGCTTTGCCTTCTCCTAATCAAAATGGACCTGTATCCAAGTTCTAACAAAGTAGATGATACATTCAAAAAGATAAAATTCAAAAAGTAAAGTTCAGACATATAATTTATAATCATTAAAACAACATAAATAAAGACAAAAATTAAAAACACTGGGTTGCCTCCAAGGAGCGCTTCTTTAACGTCTTATTAGCTGCTTTGGCTCCCAGCAATTGTACAATAGTGATGAGCCATTGGCTTTTGTATTTTCCTCCAACATTTTCACCAGTTTCTTTTCTTTTTTAGAGAGACTTGAATGGCTGATAACTGGTTTCTTTGAATCACCTGTAAGAAAAACATTTTTAGAATGTGGAGGTACTGCTTTTACCTTTATTTGTGATTCTTGATTCTTTTCTTCCTCTAACAATTCCTCAAAGATAAACTGCTGGTAAGGAATTTTCTTGAAAGCATTTGGTTGTGGGAGATTATCATTTCCTTCAGATTCACTCATCTCCTCTAATGCTTCAGCTAATATTTTCTCTAAACAATCTTTTCCTTACCGACCTCTTGAAGTCAAAAATTACTTCATCTAAGACATCCACTATAAAACACTCCTTTGGTTCCTTTGGATTATCATGTGTGTTTGCTGAAAAAGGTCCACTTCTATGCTCAAATATTTGTTTTGCAAGTTGTCCAACATAAACTTCAAGATTTTTGCTGGAAGCCTTAGTGTTCTTTTGATTTGTAATGGATATCTGCATAAACTGAGTTAGAGTATCTTCCATTTTTGATATTCTATCATTTTGAGCTTGTTGTTGTTATGGTGGACCTATATTTGAAGAACCTACATATGAGTTGTTAGAGGGACCTACAAAAGAAGAGTTAGTGGGACCATAATATGCATTATCATTTGCTGCCTCCAGCCATAAGAACTTGGACCACCTCTGTAGCTTTGGTAATTTCCTTGGAAGTTCTATTGAGATCTGGTCTGATTTTACATATAATGGACCTCCTCTTCTTGTTGGCAATCACTATGTGCTTGCTGAAATTGTTGAGGAAGTTGTCGTATCTGTTTGGTCAAGGACTCTATTTGTTGAGTCAAGAGCTTATTCTGATCTAGAATTGCATTCTGAGTATCCAACTCCATTATACCTTTCCTTTGAATCGGAGATCTATCATGGTGAGAGTGATAATCACTGGCTACTATGGAGTCAATGATTACAATTGCTTCCTCCAGGCTCTTTGACATCATGGTACCTCCAGCTGATGCATCAAGAATCATCTTTGTTTGAGGCCTCAAACCACTGTAGAAAATGTGTAATTGCGCAGCATCATCAAAGTTATGGTTTGGACACCTCCGCAGTAAGGATTTGAATCTGTCCCATGTCTCACAGAAAGCTTCATCAAACCCTTGGGAAAAAGTAGCAATGGCTGATTTTGCACTAATGAATCTGGATAGAGGTAAAAATCTGGCAATAAATTTTTCCTCCACTTCTTCCCAAGTGCTCAGACTTTTGTTTGGTTGGGACTGAATCCATGTCTTTGCCTTACCCGTCAAGGAGAAAGGAAAAGCTCTGAGATAGACAGCTTCAGCATCTTCACCAGAAGCTCCCATGGTACCGCACAGCTCCATGAAGGTAGACAATGAGTGTATGGATCGTCATGATCCATTCCGGAAAAAGGATGTGATCCAATCAGACTAAGCAATGCGGGCTTCAATTCCACAACCTTTTTACTGAAAGGAGGAATGACTATGCTATTGCAATATTTTGGTCCTTGTTGATACACGTAGTCACCAAGAATCCTCCTCGGTGGTCTATGCCCTTCTCCCCCTCCTTTATCAACCATAATATAAATTACAGGTGGCTTTACTGGTGAAGGAGAATTAACATATAAAAAGATTCACTCAGTAGCTCTTTGGTTGTTTGTTTCTTTTCCTTTATGTTCTTCTTTTGTGATCTTGGTTATTTCTGAATTAAATAACGATTTTTCTGCAAGAAATTTACCTCAAAAAGGAAAAAGAACAAACTTGCAACAACTCGTAAGTACCAAGGTTATGGAAAATAAAATAAAACACAAGAGAATTTATACAAAATCAAAATAACAAAAGAAAAGAAAAAATCATATTCAATTGAAAAATTAAATTTGAAAGAACTGAGTGAGCGACTCAAGTCCCCGGCAATGGCACCAGAAACTTGTTAATGACTCTTGGCAAGTGTACCAATTTGTTGTTGTAAGTTACAAAATTTATAAAAGTTCGTCTCCATAGGGACTTGAGCTACTCAGTTAATCCAAATGCAACTTAACTGTTCAATAGTTATGTACAATAAGGATGAGCGGAATTTCATGTGATTACGAAAGTAACGGAAAATTACGAAACTAGTAAATGAAATATATTTATGAGAAAGTGGGATTGGGTTTCATCATTCATACCCTAAGTATTCAATTAAATTTTACCATGTATAAATCATTTTTTATCCTTATTGATGCACACATTATTTTAGCCCGAATCGATCCCTCGCATTCAAAAATTCTAAGGATATCTACCGAATATCGATCCCTCGCATATGATGTAATACCCCAGCATTATAATCATAATCATATGTTATTTGCAATCAAACCTTATGCCCTGTTCCTAGCAACATAACGTAAAGAGTAAAATCATTTAGTTCAGATCCTAAGGACACTTTCCAGTCAATCATAGAATCTAATTTCATGAAACTAGTGATCAAGTAAAACCAAGCATTAAGAACAAAATGAAATTACCAACAAGGAATAAAAAGATTCATACAAAAATAAATATTAAAAGAAATAAATAAGGGTAAAAAGATTACATCCAATTCTTAAGAGAAGCTAGCCAATCATTGTGGAGAGCACCTCCTCGATGGAAGAATTGATGAAGGGAACCATCACTGACTCTTTCCGACAGAGTCTCCACACTAATTTCTCACTTCCCTCACTCTCCCTTACACTATCCTAAGCTAATCCTACTTCCTAAGGCTGAGAATTTCATTCCCAGGATGCTAAGCCATCCAAGGCATGCTTTCTCCTTCAATTTTCGTGGTTATTTATATAGATTTGGGCCTCCTACTTATGTCCACTCGCCCAGGCGACTGTTTTTGCCTGTGTTTGCTCGCCTGGGCAAGTTAAAGACTTAATGGTGAAGAAAGGTCATGAGCCTGGACGAGTTCTGGGCCATTTTGCTTCTGACACCTCCCAAATTTGATTTTTATGCCCCTTTCGCTTGCTTGCTTGCTTGGATGCTTCGGATACCATCGGAACCTATCAAAATACAAAATGTGATTGGACTAATCTTCCAAAATATGAAAAACAACATTTACATAGGTACTAAATACAATTCAACTGGGTTTAAGGTAAGTTTATAAGCAAATTTACTAAGATGAAAAGATAAGTGCCAACATTGTAACCCTAATTTTACTAAGATAGGGCATTTATCACCTACAGAAACAAGAAATCATGTTAGTATTTCCAAAAAAAATTAAAAGAAACAAAAAAAACTTAAAATAAGAGAACGAAGAGTTTTAAACTACTATTGCTGAACTTTTAAGAATTCCAGGGCATCCCTGAATTTGTTGAAAGGTACAACCTTAGTCAAAATATTAGCTGGATTGCCCACAATGGATATTTTCTACACCTTCACCTTATCACCAGCAGTAATGTCTCTTATAAAGTGTATTCTGACATCAATGTGTTTTGTTCTTTCGTGAAATGCACCATTCTTTGATAAATGAATGGCACTTTGGGAATCACACATAATATATGGAATTTCTTCCCCTAATCCAAGTTCAGAAACCATCCTCTTTAGCCATAATGCCTCGTTTACTGTTTTTGTTAGGTCTATATACTTTGCTACAGTGGTAGACAAAGCTACTACATGTTGAAGATTAGATTTCCAACTAAATACATTTTCACCAATAGTGAAAATAAAACCTGATAAGGATCTCCTCCTGTCTAGATCTGTAGCATAATCAGAGTCACGGTAACCTTTTACAACAAAGTCATTAGATTCTTTTCCAGTAAAATTTAAACAAAAATCAGAAGTACCATTAAGATATCTTAATATCCATTTTACAGCATTCTAATGTTCTTTAGAGGGCTTACTCATGAATATGCTCACAACATTAACCCCATAAGCAATATCAGGCTGGTGTTAATCATTGCATACATTAGACTTCCAATTGCATTGCAATATGGTACATTTTTCATATAAACAACTTCATCTTCATTTAAATCACCACTTACAGATTTTAATCGAAAATTAGCAGCCAAAGTACACTAACAGACTTACAAAGATGCATAGAAAAAATTTTAACAACTTTCTTGACATATACAGATTAAGATAAAGATAAGGTTTTTTCTTTTTTGTTTCTCATTATATCCATACCTAAGACTCTCTTGACAGGACGAAGAATCTTCATGTCAAATTTTTTCAATAACATTTCTTTTAGTTTGTTAGTGCATTTCATATCATGTGAAGTTATTAACATATCATCCACATAGATTAACAGATAAATATATTTATTATCACTGTCTTTCATATAGTAGACACAGTGATCATACTTACATCTTATAAATCTATGTCATAGAACAAAGTCATCAAACCTTTTGTACTATTGCATGGGTGCCTGTTTTAACCCATACATAGACCTTTTCAGCAAACGTACTTTGTTCTCAGAGCATTTCTGTATGAAGCCTTCTGGCTGCTCTATATAGATCTGTTCATTTAAACTTCCATGCAAAAAAATAGTTGTAACATCAAGTTGTTCTAATTCTAAATCAAGAATAGCAACAACAGATAAATGAGTCTAATTGAAGTGTGTTTTCCTATAGGAGAGAATATTTTATTATAGTATATTCCTTATATCTGTGAATAGTTTTTTGCTACTAACCTGGCCTTACACATGGCCTTCTCCAAACCTGGAATTTCAGCCTTCAACTTGAAGACCCACTTGCATCCAACGATCTTTTTGTCTTTGGGTCTGTTTACCACAACCCAAGTTTGATTCTTCTTTAGTGAGGATATCTCTTCCTCCATTGTCCTTAGCCACCTTTCTCGAGAGTTCATGTTCATTGCCTCTTTATATGTTCAACAATTTCAGCAACCTGCAAGGCAAACGCAACAATATCAGCATGAGCAAATCTACTAATCTACTAGGAGGTCTTATATTTCTCTTAACTCTATCTCTGGTCAGAAGATAATCATTGAGATTTGAGTCCTCTTGATTTTCTTCAATAGTTGTTTGTTGATCATTAGCAAGTTGATCAAGAATGTCTCCTTGATCTTTAGTTTCATCATGATTTTGAACTTGTTTTGAATCATCAATACTAGTGGTCTTTTCCACCTCCAATTGGACATTTGCAGGTTCTCGAACCAGCCTAATACCCTACACAATATCTTTATAGAATGTTAGTTCATCAAAAACAACATTTCTACTCACAATACACTTATTCTCAGATATTAACCAAAGCTTATACCCTTTTGTCCCTACAGGATACCCTACAAAGACAGGTTTAAGATCCCTAGGGGCTAACTAATCTTGTTTAGTGTGAACATAAGCTAAACAACCAAAGGGTTTCAGATAACTCAGGTTAGGAGGCTTACCATACTACATTTCCATGGGAGTTTTGAAATTAATAGCAGATGAAGGGGGCCTATTAATCACATGACAGACAGTAGCAACAACTTCTGCCTAAAAGGATTTTCTTAAACCAAAATCAAATAGCATGCATCTTACTTTATTTAAAATAGTTATATTCATTCTTTCAGCTATGCCATTTTGCTGAGGTGTCTCAACACAACTTCTATGTCTCAGAATACCAAAATGGTTGAAGAAATCATTAAATTGGTTATTAAACTCTAGGCCATTATTAGTTCTTAATGCTTTAACCTTCTTCCCTGTCTCAGTTTCCACTTAAGTTTTCCAATCCTTGAAACAATCAAATGCTTGATCCTTTTGTTTCAAGAAGAAAGTCTACACATGTCTGGAATGAGAGTCTATCACAGAGAGAAAATAATGGCAGCCTGAAAGAGAAATAGGAATGTTAAGAGATCCCCACAAATCAAAGTATATATAATCCAAGGTATTTTTAGTTTTATTCTTTCATGTTTGAAAGCTCAGCATGTGAGATTTTCCAAAGATACAAGTTTCAAAGAAATCAATAGGAGTAAAAGATTTTTGTAATCCTTGATTACTAATGTGACCAAGTCTTTTACGCCAAAGAGAAGACTCATTTGACTTTCTACTGACACTACAAGACTCAGATCCTACTGCTTCCCCATCTAGATGAAAATACAATGAACACTCTTCAAATAAACCAAGAGGGGGGTGAATTGGTTTAAAACAGGTATTTAAAAATTTACTTGAAACTATTTGTGGAATTCAAAATCTGGATTGTATCACTTAAAACTTTTTTCAAACCAGAACTTTTCTTTCAACCAAGATCAATCTTGTTATGCAAGTAATGCCAAAAACTTTGTAATGTTGATTAAATTTTGATTACCTAAATACAAGCAATGAGACATATACATAATTAGAATAAGAGACACAACAATTTATACTGGTTCACCTCACAAACTTGGAGGCTACATCCAGTGTCTTCCAACCAACACTAGGTCAGAGTATTCACTAAATTAAAATATTCTTTATAAGCAATTTACAAGTGATTATCTTTATCAACCCTAGATAAAGAATCAGAATTCTAAAACCCTATTAGAAAACAAATCACTAAGACTTTGAGAACCCTACTCAGATCTTTCACCTAGAGAATCCTACTCTAGAAAGCTTGACAGAATCAAATTGATTCAAGATAGACACAACCTGTGATCCTTCATTTATGAATGAATGAGAATGGATTGAGATTACCACACATTCCAGATTCTATGAATTCTAATGCTCAGAATCAATATCTTGAAACTTCTTTTCTCTAACACATCTTCATAGAAAAACTCAGAAATCTTGATCTTCACAAGATGTGTTTTTGACTAAGAAATCAGTTTCTTGAACTCTTAGAAAGCTTAGTGTCTTTTGGGTAAGTCACTCATATGTTTTGAATTATTCATTCAATACCTATTTATAAAAAACAGACTCACCAAGCTTTATATAAAACTGATTTAATTGACAATAATCGATTAATCCGCTGGTGTAATCGATTATTTTGCCATATGTAATCGATTAAAGCTGTAATCGATTAAAGCTAGTAAATAATCGATTAAGTTGTTCCTCAATTTTCTGGAAAAAGATTATGAACAGTATAATCGATTATTACGCAATGTAATCGATTAAAGCATCAAAGCACATATTTCAAATAGGCATGTGTAATCGATTACGATTCATGGTAATTGATTAAAGCAGCAAACCACAGTTTTCAAATTTAGCCTGTGTAATCGATTACAATTTATGGTAATCGATTAAAGCAGCAATGCATAGTTTTCTAATAAGCTTGTGTAATCGATTACGATTCAACGTAATCGATTAAAGTGTTCTTCATGACTTTTCCAGATTTAGAACAAAAGCATTTAATCGATTAAAAAATTGTGTAGTCGATTAAAACAGTAAGTTTTCATTTTTCCAAAAACTTAACCATGAGAACTTAGATTCTTTTGAAATCCTTTAACAACTTTCTTATTTTAATGAAACTATGAATGCATGTATATGTGAAATACAAATGTAATGCAAGGATCACAAAGCAGTGAATTTGAATCAACCTTAAACAAATTACAATTGCCTTCATACTTGATTGGGCATGTAAAAAGCAAAAATATCTTCAAGCAAACATCAAGCTTCTTCTTCATTCTTGCTTTGATTCTTCTTGCAACTCCCCCTATATTCAACACTAGAAAATACAAACCATTTTCTAACATCTCTTTCATAAGAACTGAAGACCCTTTAACAACTTCAAGGGTTTCTTGAACACTCCTAAAGTTGTATCCACTTTTGTCTAACATTCCTAGAGATATTAAGTTTCTTCTAAGGTTAGGAACTCATCTCACATCCTTGAGAACTTTAATAGTCCCATCCCTCATCTTAAACCTAACAGCTCCAATACCTACAACTTGGCAAGTTTGATTATTTCCCATCATCACCTCTCCACCTTTAATAGATTTGAAACAAATTAACCAAATCTTTTACAGGTGTTATATGATATGTACTAACTGAATCCATCACTCACTCCCTCTCACAGGAAGCATTAGACACAACTAGAAGCTCACTATCCTCAAAACCACTAGTCAGATTAGCATATCTGTCTTATTCCCATTATTTTGACATTTTCCTTTTTTTGGACAATTCTTCCTAATGTGTCCTTCCTTATGACACAACAAACATGTCACTTTTTCCTTAATAGATGACTTATTCTTATTCTCAGTATTGTTCTTTCCTTTTCCTTGAGACTAACCCTTTTTATGAAAATTCTTTTTAATAATCATCCCTTTTGCAATGACTTTCTTATTAACTACCATTTCTAGTTCTTTATACTTGAGGGCCCCTATTACATCTTCTAGTGACAAGGACTCTCTTCCATACTTAATTGCAACTTTCACATCCTTATAGGAATTAGGCAAAGCATTTAATAGTATAATAGCTTGCTTTTCATCAGTAATTTTTCATCAATGTTAGCAAGACTAATAGTTATCCTCTTAAACTCATCTAAATTATCATCTAAAGATTTACTAGATTCCATTCTAAAACCAAACAATTTTTCTTTTAGATATATTTTATTTGAGAGAAATTTAGTCATGTACATAGATTCCAATTTTAACCAGATACCATTAGCAATAATTTCATCATTAACTTGTCTAAGAACATTACCACTCATATGCAAAATTAAAAGACTAAAGGCAGTTTCAAGAATATCACTTTTATCAGATTCAGACAAAGTTGAAGCCAAATCTTTCTCACCAACAAGTGCTTTAGAGAACTTTTGGTGTACCATGACTGCCCACATCTTTTTGCGCCACATATTGAAGTCTCCCTTGCCATCAAACTTCTTCACCTCCACTTTGGCTGAGTCCATTGTTAAGTGACCAAGGGTCTGAGATAGAACCTAAGCAACAAAACCTGAAACGAGCAAAGAAGAGAAAGGAGGCAAGAACCAAAGGCTTTGTTACCAATTGTTAGAGTTTGAGCGCACAATCTTAAAAATGAAATTAGCAAAAGCATAAGAAAAGAAAGAAGCACACAAACATTTACTTGGTTCAATAATTAGGGGCCTGGTTACCTACATCCAAGGGAGCAAGGGAGCTGTAATCTCTTTCACTTGCACTAAGTAATAAGAAGAGTTACAAGAGTATATCACTCAAATTTACACGGCCAAATTCTCAAAACAGTAAACACAAGGCAACAAGATTACAGAAAGAAAATGAAGATTTACAGGGAACCAGAAATGACCCTTTACACCATTGTTTGGCGAGAAAACACTTCAATCTTCATTGAGCTCTTCTCCTCATGTTCCTTGTACGAGTACACATCAAGAACTCCAAGAAAACCAGACGATGGAGAGAGACTCCACCTGCAATGTAAGACAAACTAGAACAGAGACCTATATAACTATCAAACCACTCTATTCAATAGACAAATCTCAAGGTATCAATGGAAGACATTAAAGCTTAGTAGAGCTAGGTCACATGGGGAACAGAAAAGGAAGACGAAGAGAGAAAGGCACGGAAGCTTTGAGAAAGAGAATAAAGAAAGCGAAAAGTCAGAAAGTGAAAACGTACCAAAACCCCTTCAGTGCAAACCTTATATATTAATGAAACAGAAGGCAAAACGTATTGTATGGTATTTGGGCCATTCGTATGCTTTCTTTGGGCTTCATATACTCAAAATGTTTAATGTTAATTATATCTGACATTGATATTTTTTTATTAATTAGGAAAAGCTTCAAGATTCAAGTAATTTTGTTGAACAAACATTTAAATTGTTTCTTGGAAAAAGAAAAATCTGGTAGAGTGCATTGCTTTGGAAGAACTGTCACACCATCACAGTTAAAAAGAAAAGAAGAAATTTCTGCTCTTAAGAAGGAGCATGCAAATGTGTTGAATAACTGGGCTCGGAGGTTTGAAGGATTGGAAGCACTTCTAAGATGCTTTATGAAGCAAAACAGCTCAAATATGGTTGATGAAGCTTTGGATGACTTGATAAGAAATGTTGTAGCTAATGAAAATAGTAATGTATCAATGTGATCCTCTGCATCAACTAATGTTCCTAATTTTGAAAAGGTATAATTACTCATTAAATTAGTTTCTTATTCACGTTTAAAAATGAATGACTTCTAAAAATATGATTTGATTTCTATGTATATATAGAAAAATTACTAAATTATTAAATATATTTGTAGGTTGGAGAACAAGAAGATCATGTTCAAGATATGGAAGATTGATGTTCATACACAAAAACTTGATTTTATTTTTGGATTCATACTTTTGATCAGAGATGACTTTATCTCTTACAAATTAGTTGGTATTAAATTTTTAATATATACTTTAATGTTTTAGAAATGTCAAAAGTGTTTTTATGCACATGCGTGAATTGACTTCAATATATATGAAGTACTTCGACATTGACTGTTAATATATGAAAAGATAAGATTCTAAATATGATGTGTTATATTTTGATTATTTATATTTAGTATTTTGTGTGTATACATGTTTGTTATAAATTGTAGATTTATAACAAACATGATTAAATAATTATTTACACTATTTGTTTAGAATAAAAAATGTGTTGTTTAAAATACATGTCCACATTTTTATAACCGTTGTTAAACATATGATATGTACGTTTACACTCCAAAAATCATGGTCTAAACGTTTAGACAACGGTTATAGATGCGCAGATTTAATAATATAGGTTTTGCTTATTGTTTTTGGTCACGACTAAAAAGTGTGCTTTATATGTATGATCACATCTTAAAAAGTGTCATTTTTTCATTATTTTAAGTTGCAGTCACAGAAACCGTGATCAATTGGCAAACATTATAATAACCAAGGATAAATAAATAAAAGAAAGAAAGAAAAGTTTAAATTTATAATATTCGGTCACAAAAAGTATTAGTGACGGAATTAGCGACGACTGAAGACTGGCGCTGATAGTGTGAGATTGGCGCTAATAGCGTAAGATTGCAGCAGAAGGTCATTTCTCACTGGAATCTGGCGCCAGTAGCGCCAGAGTGGCACCATCAGCGGCAGATGCACTGGAAGTTGGCGCCAGTAGCGCCAGAGTGGTGCTGGTAGCGCCACAAGTGCTCCAGAAAGCCAATTTTCTCTAGAATGTGGTGTCGGTAGCGCCAGAGTGGCGCCATTAGGCGGGATTTCTGACAGGACCACTATATAAGGTCATTTCACGCGATTTTTGGGCCAAAACTCTTCCTTTCTTCTTCCTCTGACCCTTTTCCGCCATTAGAGCCTAGGGAAACTCCATATCTTCACCAAACATCATCAAAACACTTCCCTTTTAACATAAAACTTGTAGGGAATCACCGTATTAGCTAGAATCCTTCATCTCTTTTTCCTAAAAACCTTCAAACGGAGAGATCCCTTTCTCTAAGGAACTTCACAAACCTTGAGTTTGGTGAAGAAAGGAGGTGATTAACGGACACCCAAGCTTGGAAAGGTCATCCACTAGCCTTCCTTGTCATCTTAGAGGTAAGAAACTCGAGTTTTACCGTTTGATTTGTGATTTTGTTCTTGGGATAAATAGTGACCCTTTTGAGCTAGAGCTGGAATTAGACTTAGGTCCTTTAGAAAATTATGTTTAGGAGGTTGTTGTGATGAAGGATTAGCTTTGAAATGTTAGTTTCACGGACTTTGGTTTTGGCTCTAAGAAATGCATGTGTAGGAAGAATGTTGGTTAATTGATGACTGTAGAACATGATGAGCCTTGATACTTCCTCTTTATGTGCTTGAGAGGCTATATGAACGATGATTTTGTGTAGAAGTAACCGTTTAAGCCCTGTTGCTTACCCTTAAGTGTTGGCCTGTGTAGAGCTTTAAGCTCTTTGTTTTGGCTTATACCGAGTCTTGGGGAGACTCTAGTGCCTTGGTTAGGCCGAGATAGACCGCTGAGGGTCTGTGGATTGTCTAGTGAATTGGTTAGTTCTGATAACCTTAAGATAGATGACTGAGAGGTTTTATGGAAAGGAAGGATGTTTTCATTTCTTTGTAACGGTTGAGGACCGTTGTTATGTGCTTATGCCTGGTATGGTTGTGGTGATGATTGATTATGCTTGTATGCCTTGTATAGGGCGTGACACCGAGGGTGTCAGTGACATAGACCACCGTTCTGGGATTGAACTGCAGAGCACGACTTTTCTAGGTAAGTTCTTCGCTCTTCGGGAATGTTTCCCGCTGCCTGTGTTCCACCATACTCCGAGGGAGTGATGGTTGCATACATGATGCATGTGCATTGAATTGGTTGTTACAGTTTTCTCATGATAATATGTATGCATGATTCTATGATTTGTGTGGATGGTTATCTGTTGAATAGATCTTCTGGCCAGTTAGATAGATATGGACCTCCCTAGGAGTAGAGCGCAACTCCTAGTTTGGTTTGCTCACGTAAAGGGTGATGATGATCCCTTAAGACCAAGACATAGGTGGTCCCGTCGCGGTTGAAGCCTATTCTCGGAGGTTCCATATATGTGCATCCATGTGTAAAGGAGTAGCTCCCGATGGGATGGCACGGGTGTGAGTTTCGGTCTCACACTGGGGACTGAGAGTCTTAGATGCTGATGATGGTGCATCTTGTGGCGGGCGTAGTATCGCGGATATACATTAGAGCTAGATGATGGCTATGTATTGTTGTGAGGGCCAGGAGGCCTAGTGATTGTAATGCCTTTGATGATGTGTGTCATGGAAGTGAGCCAGGGGGAGGAGAAGCCTCCAGGAGCCCTGAGCTTACTGAGATGTGTATCTCATGTCGTGTGGGGATTATGTTTTGCAGGTGATTCATCTGGCAGAGATGATAGGTCTCAAGGCGGGAGGCCCCAGTAGAGACACTTTCTGTGTAGCTGCGTGGCAGCATTTTGAGAGCTTCATGGCTCCTTTGTTTTGGCTTTGATGTATTTTGTACCCCTGTGAGGGAAGATGTGTGTGCACACATGTTATGGATTATTTATGTATATGGACATTATATGTTTTGTATGCCCTCGTGTGAGGATGAGATCTTTGAGATCAGGGCACTTGGTGCTTATTATTTTGTATAGACACGGTGATTGTCTTGATGATGTATATACCTGTGGTTTTCTCCTGATATATCTGTAGAGATATTGTTTATGCATCTGCCGTTATTTATGTTGTTTTGGGATCTTGAGGCTGGCTATAGTACGTTGGTTTTGTTTGTTTAACTATTGCGTACCATATATAATGAATCAAGAAATAAGGTTTTATAATCGCTTCTGTGTGTTTTAATTAAAGTTAATTATTGCGCTTATCTGATTAAGTAATTGGTAATACACCAGATGCATACGGGGTGTTACAAACATCACAGTCATTTAGAGTATGTCTATAAAACCGTGATCAATTTGTGGCTTAAACTTTGGGCCACGATTTTTACACATCTAACAATAATTTTTTTCTGGTCTAAAGCCAAAAATGTTGTAATGCATAGTCTAAAAGAGTTTTTCAATCTCTCGCATCTAATATCGTGCACCACCAACATTGTATCCCTCCTTAAATATTGTAGGCAACTTATTCCTTTAGAACCTATTTAGCTTGTGGAACTCAACAACTCCACCCTCTTTATTATGATTCCCCACAGGCCGTGTTAAGGCTTGGAGTGCATCGACAATAGAAATAGTTGTTCCTAGTAGCGATCATTTACGTCTTGTACACACCAGAATTTAGTACTAGGTACAATAAAGTAAAACAATATAACCAAAGTTCAACCAATGATAGCTAAAACAAGTCAAACAATTGTATAGAGCATGCACGGAAACACAACACATAAGACACTTGTCAAAATAACCAGTGTACCATGATACCACTAAATGTGACACCATTTATCCCAAAACTTAATTATTAAATAAATGTTTTGGAAATAGGATATATATATTACGTTCACAAAATAAAATATTAAATTTAAAACATTTCTTTCCACACGGTAAAAGACATCACATATATACTAGTAGCAAATAATACTCTATAAAAGGTTTCAATAATTTAAAACCACATATATAAAACAATAATTTAACCAAATCCTTGATGTCACAATCTTATCAAAGCTTACAATCCTAACTATGAACATAAAGTAGTCAATAAGGTCTATGCCTCAACTTCAACTCGTTCCTCAAAAGGTTCTCCTAGATGTCACTTGTACATCACACCTTACAAAGTGTACCGTCCAAAATAGTAAAATGACACGTGGTCATCTCATAAGGTCATCATATACGTGGACACCCTCCACGTCAGCACTGTCACATTGAATAGTGTTTACTCATTCTACAAGTGTCAACCTGGACACACGTGGCTGCCCTCCATGACAATCCTGCTACAGGAGCGCGGACATGAACATGCTACAGGAATACTAATGCCTACTGCGCATATATCTTTATTAACAACATATCAACTATGTTTGATTATTCAAATAGGTACAACCACCTTATCATATCATATCTTCACAAGTTATCTACAAGTTGTTACTTATCTACAAGTAACAGTATATCAATAAGATACACATTATTTTCTATTTTAGATAACTGCATGCTATTATCTGTTATTATCTTATCAACAGATCATTAACAAACCAAGGCCCAATGTTCATACTCCACGCTATAAATACAGGTTCTCTCTAGACCTTTACTTATTCAGAATATATTCATACAGACTACTAATAAGTGCCCTAATTCAGTTAAATTCATGTTTCAAATACAGGCACTTATCTTTTGATTTCAATAACTTTACTTATAAACTTGCCCTAAATCTAGTTAAATTATATTTATTACTTGTATGAATGTATTTTTTATATTTCAGAAGATTAATCCAATCATATGTTGCATTTTGATAGGTTCGAGAAATTCCGAAGCTTTCGAACACATAAAGCAAGCAAAAATGGATCATAAAGTAAACATGGGAGGTACAACAAGCAAAACAGACCCAAAATCAATCAAGGCCCAAAAGCTTCTTCTGGATGGTACGTTTAACTCGCCCAAGCAAGTTAAACATGCACAAAACACTCGCTTGGGCGAGTGGCTTCATCAAGTAGGCCTTCAGACAAGTGGATTCAGCAAGTGGGTTTAAGTTCGCCCAAGCGAGCAAACAAAGGAAAAAACACTCGCTTGGGCGAGTGAACTCGAGCAGCCAGCCCCTATAAATAGCCATGCACCCCCCCCAAAGGAAAGAACACTTCTTGCATTCCATTTTCTCCTCCTCCCTTGCTTCTTGGCTTGTTCTCAAGCCTTAGACTCTTTAAATATTAGTATTAGGTAGGTTAGGAAAGTGAGAAAAGTGAGATTTAGTGTGGAGACTCTGCTGGAAAGAAGCGGTGATGGGACCCTTCATCAATCCTTCTCTTGAGGAGGTTCTCTCCATGCTTGGTTAGTTTCTCTTAAGGATTGGATGTAATCTTCTTACCTTTAAATATCTTTTTTAATATTTATTTATGCATAAGTCGTTTCTATTTATTATTGATAATTTTATTCCGTTCTTAATGCTTGATTCTACTTGATCACTAGTTTCATGAAATTGAATTTTAAGTTTAACTGGGAAGTACTCTTAGAATTTGAACTGAATAATTTTACTCTTTATGTTACGTTGCTAGGAATAGAGCATAACGTTTAGATTACAAATAGCACACAATTATGATTGTAATGTTGGGCTATTTACTTCATATGCGAGGGATCGATATTCGATAAATATCCTTAGAACTCGATTGCGAGGAATCGATTCGAGGTTAATTAATGTGTGCATCAGTAATAATAGAAAATGATTTATACATGGTAATATTAATTGGATACTGAGGGTATGAATGATGAAACCCAATCCTACGCTTTTCTTTAGTTAATTAAAATCGTTTTATTAGCTTCCGTAATCTTTCGTTATTTCCGTAAAGTCATCAAAACTTCAACCATACTCATTTTACATAACTATTAAACTGTTAAATTCTCTTTGGATTAACTGAGTAGCATAAGTCCCTGTAGAGACGAACTTTTATAAATTTTGTAACTTACAACGACAATTGATACGCTTGCCAAAAGTCTAACAACTACACATCTGATTACATAAGACTTGAGTACATTACTCAAGATACTCATTCTCTATATCTTATACTCAGTTATTCTTCTCTTATAATTGATATACTTACTTGAGCATCAGAGTGTCTTTCCTCTGTTTTTCATGTCCTCTCCATAAACAAAGTTGACTCATCGTCCGACATGCAGAATTTGGAGTCCACATTGGTCACACCTAGCTCACAGATGAAATTTCCAGATTAAATAAATGTTTTGGAAATAGGATGTATATTACGTTTGCAAAATAAAATATTAAATTTAAAACATTTCTTTCCACACGGTAAAAGAAATCACATATATACTAGTAACAAATAATACTCTATAAAAGGTTTCAATAATTTAAAACCAAATGTATAAAACATTAATTTAACCAAATCCTTGATGTCACAATCTTATCAAAGCTTACAGTCCTAACTGTGAACATAAAGTAGTCAATAAGGTCTATGCCTCGACTTCAACTCATTCCTTGAAAGGTTCTGCTAGGTGTCACTTGTACATCACACCTTACAAAGAAACACAGAGAAACAAAGGGAGCGGTGAGATTGATCACTCTCAAAGCCAGGGTCCAATAACCCTTCGTGACCTCCACCAACCAAGCTCCTAATGTAATTTCAAGAAGAACGTATTTGTTATGTCATGATGCATGATTCATACAAGATGCACATGGTCTTACTTAAATTATTATATGGCAGATCTTACCTCTCATGGATTAATTAGGTCCTCATATTAATCTCATTAAAATATCTAAATACTTTATATAAAGAATGAACATTTATTAGGAAACGAAATTCTGAAAAAAAAAATATAATTTATGTCTGCATCAGAGATATACATAACTAATTATGAATTAGGAAAAAAAAAAAAAAAAACTAAAATGAATGAGACAACATAGATGACAATAAGTAATTCAAGTACTGTAACGGGAGGCCACAAATGATGGAATGGGGCAAGTGATGTAGTGTGATCGAACAAAGTAGAAGAATAAGTGGTGTACGTAATGGCATGAAACAAATTGACGAGGCACTTGTGTAACTCAAATTTTTTTAATTTTTCATTATTTAAGAAGTATACACGGGTATCCATGACTATCCGTGGATGCAAAAAATTCGCAGGTAATTTTTAAACGGATATCCAATGAGTAACAAAGTGGATTTTCTCTAACAAGACGAAAAGGGGGTAGCTACTATCATGCCTGCCTGCACCCACTGTCATTCCTACTCAGTCAGGATACTACCCCAAGCTCATTCTTGCCATCTCATAGACTAAGTCACCCGTCTCAATGGCATCCAACATCTCCTATGTCATACTTATACATTTTGCATTCTCTGTTCATATATGGTAAACGTCAAATTTATCATATTTTCATATGTAATTTGAAATGTTTATTTAATATTTTAGTATATTTTAGATCTTGTTTTCAATCAAATTTGTTATGTTTCCAGTTTTTAATATATTTTAAATAGAAATTATGGATTTAGAAGTTTTTAATATGATTTTGTGAGTTTTTACAAAAACAAATAGGACAATTTTATAAGGTAGTCTCGCTCAAGCAGGGTATAGGCCGCTCAAGCCACCCTTCACTAAAAAAAACTCTCTTCTCTTCTCTCTTCTTATATTTCATGAGTGGCTAGTTTTGTTCTTAGCTAGGAGAGGAAAGAATTAAACCCTATTTGATATAATTTTCTTACATTAATATATTGTTTGGGTTCATTATTCACTTCCTATACGTAATGCTTTATGAGCCTGTGCACCTCATAGATGCTTTCAGGAATTGATGTGCACTTTGGCGAATCTCGTTGAAACTTGAACTAAATCAGATACTTAATTGGGTTATTTCTAGGGATATAATAATCTTGGTTAAGCTTTGCTAATTCCCCAACGGTAATGTTGATTGCTTGTGTTGGTTTGCTAAGGGATTGGGAATCAAGACAAGTGATTTAGGGTCTATCACCCAAGGAATTAGGGATAGAATACATTAGTGAATTGGAGATGAATGATATAACGACATAGAAGTGTGAGGAATTGCAACAAATAGGGGGATGTTGAGTACAATCTTAATATCTCAACGTTATTATTTCTGTCTACAATATTATCACGTCAACAAGTAACTTCTTACATTTTCTTTTAATTCCTGTTATTAAATTTTCATCACATTAATCTCTCTAGAAAAACATATATTTTGTTTTTTGTTTTGATTAGTTTTAGTTTTAGGTAGTTTAAAATATAAAAACACATAAATATCTTTATCCGAAAGGTTTTAATTTAAATATTCATCCTTGCACTATTCCCCTAGGAGACGACCTGAGTTTCGGTTTAGTACTACAATTGGGATTGAGTTACATTTAGCCGATGTAAATCCTAATGTAATTAAAACGTTAATAAGTTTTTGGCGTTGTTACCAAGAAATAGTTGTTTGAAATTCAACTTAAAATCTTTTAGATTTTATTTTATATTATTTTTTAGGGAATTATATTCATAGACTAGGTAGTTATCTTTAAATTTATTAGGAAAATATTATAACAATTATCTTTCTAGATTTTATTTTTTAGGTTGTTATTTATATTATCTTTTGTCTTACATTATTACATTTAATATATTAATCCTTTCAATTTATTTTTTAAAATTTTCAACACTTGATTTCGTTTCCTTTTTAACTTTAAAATCTCGAAATATACATATAGATGAAGATATAGTTCAGTTTTATCATTATATCATAGATTTATATTTTGAATTTATCTTTCTAATTTATCATTTAGAATTTCATAATTTAGTTTTTCATACTTTTATTTTCCCTTTTGACAAATAAATTTTTAAAAAAAAAAGTTAGGCAAATGTATTTTTTTTTTTATTTTCTCTTCAATTTTCAACATTAAATTTTAGTTTTCCTTTTTGATAAAATTTTCAAAAATAAATAATTATATATTTCAGTTTTTAATATAGATTTATATTTTTATCTTTTTAGATTTATTTTCCTATTTTTATCTTTTCATTTACAGCAAAAGTTTTTTCTTCCTATTTTAAATATTCAAATTCTCAGAAAATATATCTATAACCCTTCCTTTTGATTTTCAAAAAAAAATAAATTGTCTTTTTTTAAAGTTTAATATTAACTCTTATCTCTTAATTTTTTTTTTCTAAAAATATTTATACTTACTCATTTTAATTAGGAAAAAATATAATCGAAAAATTTAGGCTAAATTCTTTATTCTTTAGATGAACTTTCTATTAATTATTATATGGTATTGTCCAAAAATACCACCCACCCTTTAATAAATATTTTTTTTCTTTAGTATTCCACATAATTATAAAAATGGTCGAAGACCCAACCATGGACACCTGACACGGGAGAGCATCAAGTAAATCTTCATAGCGGGATCATTATGTTTTCCATAACACTCAATTTACGGTATCCAACACTAAAGAACCACATACCCACCTTACGTGATTCTAACAAATATGCACATTAGTAAGAATACCCGAAATCAAAGACAATCACATCAAGATGCTACCTTTTCGCTTTTCATTAGGGGGAAGTGCACTTGAATGGCTCAATTCTCAGCCATGACATAATCTAACCTCATGGGAGCAAATCAAAAATGAGATCTTCACAAAATTCTTTTCGAAAAAAAAAATTGAAGCTATCAAGGAAAGGATCACTAGCTTCTGACAAATGGCATTTGAGTCTCTCTTCGATGCATAGGAGAGGTATAAAGCTTTACTTAGGAGCTGTCCTTGCCACGGTTACTCTGATTACACCCAAATCTCCATGTTTATAAAAGGAACAACTGATGAATATAGAAGAATGATAAACGCTTCAGCAGGAGGATACTATCAATGGAACTACGACCAAAGTAAAGAAAATTATAGAAGATGTAGCAGCTAGTGAACGAGGCCGTGATTGCAACCGCACCTCTCCAAAGGAAGTTCCCAAAGAAGACACCGTAGATGAATCCCTCAAAGTCTCAAACAACAAACACAAATGAAAGCTATGATGGAAGCTATGATGGAGAACGTAACCAAAAGCATAATAAAAAAAAAACTTCAATAGTTGGTTCCGCCAAAACAAACAATCAATTCTCTCGTGTGAAGAGCGTGGAGGTAACCACCATACCTCTTACTGTATGGAGGAAGTAGCCAAGGAAGCCAAATTCTCTCATGTGAAAGACTTTGGTGTAGTGACTCTTGAAGAGGATTGCAATGCCATCTTGGAGAATCCAAAAAAGCTAGCTGATTCCGGTAGTTTTACTATTCTTATATCAATTGGGAATCTATCAGTAGGAAGAGCATTCCTTGATCTTGGATCTAGCATCAACCTAATGTCGTTATCTTTGCTAAACAAAATTGGAAAGGTAGCGATGAAACCAACATGCATGATGATAAAACTTGTTGCTTGTTCCATTAAATTTTCTCTTGGAATAGTGGAGAACATGCTTGTACGAGTTGGGAGGTTCACTATACCAGTGGACTTTGTCATCATGGATATCAAAGAAGACGTTGTTGTCATTTTGATTCTAGGGAGACCATTCATGAATACCGCTAATGTCGTCATTAGTGTTGTGGAGGGCAAATGCACTTTACGAGTGGATGACAAGGAGATCACATTTGATGTGCATGAATCTATGAAACACCCCAAGGAAAAAGAAGCTTGTTTCAAGGTGGATATAATTGATGAAGTAATAGAAGAGCAAACTCCACAAATCATAACACCAACACCATTAGAGCTTGCTTTAACCAACGTCGTGGAAGACCTTACACTGGAGCATAATGATGAACTGGGGGAATACATCCAGCACCTAGATTCCTCAAAGGAAGTGGGAAAATAAAATAGAAGATTCAGGAACCTTGATTAAAGAAAAACATATCTTGGAAGTAAAGCCCTTGCCTCTTCACCTTAAACATGTCTTTTTAGAGGGCGAGAATGAGAAACCAGACATCATTAGTAGCATATTGCGCAAAGAGGAAGAAAGGAGACTAGTAGAGGTACTAAAGAAGCACAAGCAATACTTAGGATGACAAATCTCCAACCTCAAAGGAATAAGCCCATCCATCTGCATGCACAACATCAACCTTGAGAAGACTTCAAACGTGTAGCACAACCACAAAGGATACTCAACCTGGTGATGAAAGAGGAAGTCCAAAAAGAAGTACTGAAGCTTTTTATAGGTAGAATGATATATGTCATTTCCAATAGTTCATGGGTAAGCCCCGTGCAAGTAGTCCCCAAAAAGAGTGGAATAACAGTGATAAAGAATGGCAAGAATGAGCTAATTTCCACAAAGATCGTGACAAGTTGGAGAATGTGTATCGATTATCACTTTCTCAACAAGGCAACAAGGAAAGACCACTTTCCTCTTTCCTGGATGGATCAACTGCTTGAGAGGTTAGCCGGTAAGGCCTTCTATTTCTTTTTGGATGGATACTTGGGGTATAATCAAATTGTTGTTAATTCGGAGGATCAAGCGAAAATAACCTTCACTTGCCCATTTGGAGTCTTTTCCTATCGAAGAATGCCCTTTGGACTTTGCAATGCACCAGCCACATTCCAAAGGTGTATGAATGCCATCTTTTTTGACATGGTAGAAAAATGCATAGAGGAATTTATGGATGATTTCTCTATATTTGGAGATTCGTTCACGTCATGCCTCAACAACTTGGAAAGAGTCCTAGAAAGATGAATTGAAAAGAACCTTGTGCTTAATTGGCAAAAATCACACTTCTTTTATGTTCTTCACATTCCACCCAAAGATTATGTTTACATTTTTCAAGGTCCTCATAATCTTTGTGTGCTTGTGCACATTCTTTCCTTAAATCATGTATCTTTTACTTTGATGATCGTGAAGTTCATTTAGTTCCTTCAGATCATTTTGTAGTTCTTTTAGTTTGTTTTCCAACTCCTGAAAGTTCTCCAATAGAGTTGATTTTTCTTTGGCGATTGTCTCATTCTTAAGACATAGCTTAAACTCTTTTTCTTTAAAAGTTTCACAAGCATTACATATCTGAGTGGACTCATGCCGAGAAACATTTGTTTTATCTTGAAGAGTTTTTTCAAGTTCCTTATGATCTTTGGACAACTTTTTAAAATATTTTTGAAAGTTTTTGTAAAATTTTGAAAGAATGAATGAGTTTGACAATAGTTTGTGGTAAGCATGTTTAAGAGATTCAAGATCATTAAGATTTACCTCATCCTCTTGGTCTAACTTGAATTCTTCAGAGATTGTATTTGTCATCAAACATAGGTTGGCATCTTCTTCATCTTCATTAAACGAGGTGTCATCCAGATCCTCCAATGTGCTCATAAGGCCTTTCTTTTCCTTGGACTTGTATTACTTCTTCTTGTCTTAAGACTTCTCTAGTTTTAGGCATTCATATTTGAAGTCTTGCGTCCATATCATATTATGGAGCTTTTGTCTTAGTCTTTTTTTTCCTTGAACACCCTTTTGGAGGAGTTCTTCCATTTGGATCAGCCTTTGTTCTTCCACATCTTACGAATATTTTGTGAGATTAAGGCGAGTTCATCTTCATCAGACTCTTCCTCAAATTCTTTATCAGAGGAGTTTTTCGCTTTAAGGGCTTTGGACGATGAGGCCTTCTTCATCTTCTGACTGCTGAGAGCCAGAGACTTTTCTTTGTTAAGTCATTCGTCCTGCTGAAGAATCAAGATTCTTTAGAGCCTTTAGCGCTATTAAGTATGGTCTCTATTTTCTAGAAAAACTTCTTAAAATTTTGTCAATATGATCATAGTTATCATAAGTTCTACCTAGAGATCTTAGATCATTTAAAATGGTTTAAAAGTGTTCAAACATACTTTGTATGTCTTTGTTACAAGTGAAGAGAGTTAATTTGTTCCTTTATACCTATGACATTCCTTCATAAATTATAGCTAAAGTGTCCCACATTTGGTTGGCACTCCTAAAGCTGTGTTTGGTGTATTCTTCTTCTAATAAGGCACATAACATAACATTGTGAGCCTTGGAGTTAAGCAGCAATTTGAGTTTTTGCTCATCCGTCCACTGGCTCCTTTGTTTCATTTATCTCATCATCATATGAAATTTGATTTCCATTTTCTACCACATCCCATAGGTCAATATGAATGGACTCAAAATGAGCTATCATTCGTTCCTTCCAGTAATCCTACTTCACAACTATGAACATGGGTGATTTGTTGGTAGAGTATCATTCTTTCATTTCTTTCTTTGAATGTTTGATATTTTCCTCAGTATTGTTAAATACTCAACCCGTGAGGTCGAGCTCTGATGCCAACTGAAATATCAACAATCACATTAGGGGGTTGAAAATAGTGTGTTAATCAAAGATAATAATTGTTTGGAAAATAAAGACTTTTATCACCAATTAAAAGAAAATACAATAATGTCGTCCATTGAGTACAAAGAAAAGTTTTGATGCAAAACAAGGTTTAATCGTCTAGTAATAATAAAACAGGATTTTCACAAAGGTTTTTCAAGTAAACACTTGGTGAGAAAATGTGTCAAGATAATCTTAAAAGAATACTCAATTAAACGTCTTAAGAAAGAAGTAGAAACACTTGTTTATACTAGTTCACTCAAACAGAGCTACATCCAGTTCTCCTTTACATGACTGTAAAGGATTTCACTAATCAAAACTTTGATTACAAACAAGTATTATATCCTGCCACTTCTGGCTATACAAGTATTTTTTATGTCACTCCTGACACACTCTTAGACTTCCCCTAAATCTAAGAACACCTAAGTATTGTTTAACAGTAAGTCACTCTTGGCTTTCACAAACAAAAGTTTGAAAGAATATGATGATTCAACAAAACTCAAAGAGTGGATAAACATTTGAGGCTCAAAAACAAATAACTTTGCTTACCAAAGGATGAAGAGAATAAGCGTTGAGTATGTCGTCCACTAATTTAGCAGAGTTTCACTTCAGAAAACTTGTGCTTGTTTTTCACTTGATTATTCTTTGTTTTTTATTTCTTGAGCAAGATATGCCTTTTATAGACCTTAGTGAAGGATCCATTACGAGATCAGTGTTGAGCCTTGATATGACTGTTGAATCACAACTGGAAGTGAAAACCCATTGCGCACTCTGAATGGCAAGGATAGGAATATAGGTATAGACAACTGCATATGCTCCTATTCTGCAACAAAAGCGACCTTTGAGGAATATTTTGTAAATACCTTTTATTCCTTTTATTATGTCATTTCCTCAAATTTCAAATGCAAGCAATTCAAATAAAGAAAGGCAAAATTGAAATTCAGAAAGTGATAGGGTGCACTTCCTTTTGTGACTAACATTGTCCTATAGTACCTTGTTGGATGTCACTTATGAGGATATAAAATAAGTGTATAAGTGATTTTAAGTCCAATGGAAGTAAGTAAGAATAGCTCAATGTGTAAACACTATTTTTCACAATAAGTGGATGTTGATGATTTAACAGCGCCATTGGAGGCTGAATATATCTTAACAAAAGTGGTTTCCACTTAAGAGTGGACATATATTTACTAGAGCTTTAGATGTTGATATAATAATAAGTAAGCTCTTTTATGAAGTAGGTCTTGTTCACTTAACAACAACTAATTAGTTCTTCAACAATTTATACTTTTGTAAACATCAAAATCCATGATAGGTCGTCCAGTGGTTAATGGATCGTCCATACCTAACAATTTTAGGATGATGTGATTGATCTTCTTGGATAGGTTCAGATTCTTCTAATATAGGGCAATGTGACTCAAAAATTGGAGAAATATCAAGTGGGGAGCTTGGATAGGTTATATCTAAGGTAGATCTCCAAGTAGTTGAGGTGAAGCTAAGAACCTATTGATATTGATATTTTTTTGTGACAAAGGTGGGATTAGAAGCTGCTAATTGGGGAGTTAGGATAGAAGTAACTTTCACGAACATTTCCATCTACACAGGGACTTGGAACCTAATATTTGAGACCACATACAGATTTATGATTTTGATTTCTTTTTCTTGAGTATTCTGATCCACTTGACCTTGCTCAACAACTTCTTTTGATCGTGGATAAACTTTTTGTGCCATGTTTAACATCTCTCCTTCTAGAGATGTTTGCTCTTCCTTTAAAGAGCTTCATTCTATCTTCTTATGCTCCTCTTTCATCATAAGGTCTCAGTAGCAAATTTTTATTTAGAAGACAATTATTAGAAACAAGATTAAGGTAAGGGAATGTGAGATTTACCTCCTTCAATTTTCTTCCTGTGATCCTTGACTTTTGCATAGTCAAACAATTGTGAGAAATTTTTAAATTAATATTTTAGTTGAATTGACCTCCAGAGGTTGAAATTATGCAAAAGAACTCTTACAATGGACTAGGTTATACTTACAAAATACTCCATAAGCACTACTCCATTATATGCACCTCTAATTAGGTATCTGCAATTAATTTTTTATAAAGGCAATCCGATGGGAATTAAAAAAAATACAAGGACCCAATTAAATAAAGCTCAACAACCTAATTTCTAAATTTGATAAAAGTTAGAGGACCCATAGAATAATTAAACCTAAAAAAATATGAAAATAATCCAACGCCATGCATATATGATCAGTAGGATCAAAGCACTTTATTTTTAGATAAAATGACATTTTATTTTTTGGTAGATATTTCTATTGTAGATAGAATGTCACTTTAGATAGAGGTATGTGGTAAATGTGTTTATCTTATAGTTTAGTAAAAAAAAATCTTATTAGCTTATAGTAGTATTTCTTTGGATGTTATATTCCTTTCTTATTTTTATCCTCTATACTATAATAAAGGTTTGCATTTACTCTCATTTAATTTTACATTATTTATTTTAATTTTTTTTAAAAAAATATGTGACCTCTAAAGTATGAAGTGAAGTATAAAACTTAAAAAAAAAACTCTTAATTAACTCAATAAACAATTATGCATTATAAATACTCTAAATTAAAACAAGAAGAGTTCAAAATAAATTAGAAATAAAGTTATTCACCTCTCAGAGCCATAAAAAAGCCAAAATAAAGTAGTTATATTCAAAAATGTTTGTTTAAGTGCTGAAATTACGGGATTAAATTATTGGTTATTAACGATGAAATAATGTGTCGATGTTGGATTTGCCACTCTCCAAAATTTCACTCCAAGTTGATGTAAAAAAAACTTCAAGTTATCGCAGTTGTCCAAGTGTCTATATTTTTCAAGAGCTACGTGCTTCATTTATCTTCACTTATTTGCTCCCCATCACCATAGGTTTCTCTTTCAGTTCAAAGCTATATCACAATTTCAGCACTAAGTGCAGAAAAAGAAAAGAAAAGAAATCATAATTTACCAGGTCTTGCAAGTATCCATTTTCAGTTTTCAACTTTAATGGCTTGAAATATCCTTGCCATGTCAGTTTCGGAAACTTTAGCAAAAAAGCCAGTTATTATTCGCATATCTTTTCTTTGTCGTTTTCCTCTAATGAACCCTGAAGGCCAAATTGGTCATTTAAATATAATAAAGTGGCGTAACTGATTCTCGAAAGCAAGATGGTGGCTTTTGTATGATCAGCGTTAATTCTTTGCATCAACACCAGATCATAATTCTCTCTTTCTTTCCCATTCAATATAGGGAGAGAAAAAATTACATACTACTGATAATATAATTTTTTTACATCATTACTCAATCAAAACTTATTATATGTAATAAATTTTTTTAATTTTTAAATTAATTATGTTAAAATTATTCAATAATAATTTATAATTAAATGATAATATAAAATTATTTTAGAAAATCGATACATAAATATTATATATATATATAATGTTTGTTTGTTAAGTCGATAATAAAAAAAGAACATCTATGTCTTGTTTGATGATTGGTGTTGAATGCTTTAAAATTCCCTAGTGGGTCATTTTGTGCGTTAATTAATCTTACACAGAACAGTGAGTTTACGAAGTAAAACCACTTAAGAATGTCATAATTACATGCATGGTACTTGGGCACAGTGTGTTGAGTCATAATAACAAAATTAGGGTGATAAAACTATCATTGCATAAATGTTACAGGTGTGGGCTATTAAACAAACTAAACGGGTTGCCTTACTTTCCACGTTTCTTTTTCTTTTCTTTTCTTTTTTCTCTTCGCTTTTTAATCCTTCTATTAACACCTCCACCCTCACCCTCACCCTCAGTTACCACACCACATTTCAGTTCCATGTCTTCCCATGATTTTCACCCTTTTTCTCTCTCTCACTTTCTGTGGACTTTTCTGTGGTTTCCATTTCAATGAAAAACCACTCTGGCTTATTACTGTCTATATAAATTCTTCTGAATCCAGTTCTTTCTAAACAAAACCCAAAAAACATTCCCCCCTACCAGTTGTGTTTTTTTTTCTACTGTGAAAATTAAAATCGCAACCGCAATTTAAAATCTTGGTGTATGTCCTTATATTGAAATTGAAATTCTGGCTAGGGAAGCAAAAGGGTAATTGGTTTTTGAGTAAGTGGGAATGGAAAACGTTTCAGTTCTTCTGTGTAATAAGGAAAAGGATCAGATGGATTTGCCTCCTGGGTTTAGGTTTCACCCAACTGATGAAGAGCTTATTAGTCATTACCTTTACAGAAAGGTCACCCACACCGACTTCTCAGCTAGGGCCATTGGAGAGGTGGACTTGAACGGGTCCGAGCCTTGGGATTTGCCATGTAAGTTCCAAACAAAATGAAAAAATTCACCCCCACTTTGGTTTTGGTTATTTGGCTTCTAAATATGTTGTCTTACAATGAGACCATACGGACAGATTCGATCCCGATACAAAAACATTCTAAATATATTGATTGTGTAATTAATTTTATTATAACTTTATGTTGTGTGCATGTTTTTTTTGATACAGGGAAAGCCAAAATGGGCGAGAAAGAGTGGTACTTTTTCTGTGTGAGGGACAGAAAATACCCAACTGGTTTGAGGACTAATAGAGCCACTCAATCAGGATACTGGAAGGCCACAGGGAAAGACAAAGAGATTTTCCGAGGAAAATCTATTGTGGGTATGAAAAAAACTTTGGTTTTCTACAAAGGAAGGGCTCCCAAGGGAGAGAAAACTGATTGGGTCATGCATGAGTATAGGCTTGATGGTAAATTCTCTGTTCACAACCTCCCCAAAACTGCAAAGGTAATAATAATAATAATAATAACAATTTTTTATTTTGTCTTGACCATGTTGCTTCCTTCGTACCATTTTTTATGAGAATTTTGTTTGTTGAGTTTGATTCAGTGCTATTAGTTATTGTTGTGTTGCAGAATGAGTGGGTGATTTGCAGGGTTTTTCAGAAGAGTTCAGGTGTGAAGAGGACTCATATTTCTGGGATGATGATGTTGGACTCCTATGGAAACGAATTGGGTTATTCTTCTTGTGCTTTGCCACCTCTCACTGATTCCTCACCTTCCATTGACAACAAAGCACTGAGTGTTACTGATACGGTTTACGTGCCCTGCTTCTCCAATCCAATTGATGCTTCAAGAGGGATCTTTGATTCCTTGAACAAAATCAACATCACCACCACCACCACCAACAACAACAACAACACCCTTTATGGAGTTTCTTCAAACCATTCATTTTACAATACTCAACTTCATGCTCCACCAACTTTGCCATTACCTAGTTCTTCAAACCATTACCTTAGAGCCTTTCTTGAAAACCAAGGAAATGGATCAAACATGAGGAATAATGGTTTTGAACCAGAGAGGGAAATGGTCAGTGTCTCACAGGAAACAACTATTTCTACTGATGTGAACGCTGAAATCACTTCATTGGGTAAATCAGCTGTTGTTCCAATGGACGTTGCTACCTTGTGGAACTACTGAATACTGATCTCAAATAAAAGAATTGTCATTGGAAAGAAAACCAAACTTTTTCAGCTGAAAAAGAATAGCCTCATGATTTACAATTATTCTCTGGGTTTGATTTTTATGTTGTCCTTCTTCTTGTTATTGTTGTATGTTTGTTTGTCTGTATATATTTTCAACTAAAAGATTTGCTGAATATATTTTGTACTGTTAAGTTATGCCGTTTTGGTCCTTTGATACTCTAGGCTTGTTATTGTTATGGTTTCATTGGTATGAATTATGAACATGATTACTGTGTATCAGCTTTTAATAAAATTAATACTAGAATGAGACATGGTTGGTCTTTATTTTTTTATTTATCTGGATTCTATCGGCAAATCTTTAGAGAATGACCTTTATCCTCGTAATATTTGAATTGCATAATTAATTCTTGATTGTGGGGACTGAATCAAGTACGGGAGCCATTAAAAAATGAAAATCTCTCTCTTGGAAACTCGTGCACGCGGTTCCTTTGACATGGACAAATTATTAGTATTAACAAACTTATCTGCATTTACTTTCTATGATGCTCTCCTTGGAGAATTCAGGAACCTGAAGTTTTCCTCCTGCCCCTTTCTCTTTCTGTTCATGTGCGCGTGTGTGAATGTACAAGTCAAACTCGTGTATGGATTGTCTGCTGTTAAGCTGCCTATGCAGCAGTGATTTTAGCCATTAGATTTAAATATATTGGTTATTAAAAATAAGAATATAAAAAATATATTTATATGTTTAATTATGAAAATTTAATACGCTGCCGTAGGGATAGTACGGGGTGTAGGGCTGTAGAGAATCTAAGTCCGCGAAACTTAGATTCAAACATTTTTACCTAATCAATTTGAGGGACATTCTCTATTAGACTCGTACACTTTCTCCATTAAAGAGGAAGAAAATACTATTAAGCGCATACATTAATTAATATAAGATTTTTGATTATTTGAGTTCTGAATATGTAATTGTTAAATAGTTAAATGGAAAATTTGTTGTTCATGATACTTGAACATAATTATCTTTAGTGGAGAATATTAATGGTTCTTAAGGATTTCTTTTTTGGTATAAGTATAAAAAAAAAAAGAATCAAAAACAAAAAAGACTACAAATGAATGAATCAAATATTCAAAGTCTCAAATTCAAATTTTATAGATGAAAAAAATATAATTAGAAAGGAAGAACTCTTCTAAAGATTACAAAATCAAATTTTTTGATGACAGATATTAATTATTGACAAAATTAATAATATTTTGTATAAAAAAGATGATAGAAAAAAGAAAGACTACATATGAATGAACCGAATGCCCAGTGCATCTGCTATCAATATAAAAATACAACTTTACCCATAAAAGAAAAGAAAAAAAATTGTATTAGTAAAAACACAACTTTATCTTTTACCTGTAGCTCACACAAGCTCCATATAATTAATTATATTATGAATATAATTGATTATATGGCTCCAATTCCACGAAATAAAGGAATTCTATGTAACCAATAGATTATACTTGCGCATAATGGATGTTGCACACATCATAATTAATTATGCACATAATCAATTATAATTGTTAAGTGTAACCGATTATGTACAAGCATAATCAATAAGTTGCACACAAAAATTCATTATTGGCTACTTTTGGTAAAGTGAAAAAAAAAAAAAAAAAAAAAAAAACTTCTATAGTATTTTATTGCATTTGGCTCATGATAGTGAAAATAAGAACACGTGAGTCTCACGTTTTTTTGTAAATCTCCTCTCTATTTCTTGGGTACTAAACTTGCCATCTTTGGCACCTCAACCTCATTTATTTGCCCTACCTCCAATTTCTTACATATTTCACTACTATCAAACACAACATTAATTAATTTCTCAACTTACTTTTAATTATATATTTGAAAATGTTTGTTGTAATTTTAAACTGAAGCATGCGCACAACTTTCAACTGATATATCCTTTCCCTAGTTAAATCATTGGACAATAGTTTTTGGTATGACATTATATGTTCAACGTTCTAAAATTTCAAATTGAAAATATTGTTTAAAAAAACTTTAATTTAATTTATTTTAAAAATATGTGTTATTTTTTTACCATTACTTATAATAATAAAACATTTTTCTATATTATTTTTTATAAAAAAAATAAATCACCATAGTTAGAAAATGCTAAATAATTACATTAAATTAAAATAAATTAAATATAGAGTAATTTAGTTTTCATACATAACTAAAATAAAATTTATAGTGTCACAATAAATATATGGATACAGTCCATAATAGTGTGATAATAAACAAAATACATTTTTAATCCCTACTACAACAAAATACATGTATGTGGAGAAAATATTTCTCAAAATACATCAAAACAGTAAAGAAACTAGGACTAGAGTAGACAACTTATCACACTAGAAGTATAGAACTAACTAAGACGTGTCCTTGGAAGAATCGTCACTCTCCTCCTCAGACATCTATTCCAATGGCCTCAATAATTCTCGGTACTCCTCCATCTCCTCGGACAACATGTCTACATCTCAGTCCTCTATAACCTCCACTAGTGTACTCGATGCATGTTGTATCCGGTCTATCAGCTGGCACTACGTGGACTTGAGTATGGCAGGTGTAGTGTGTAGTGTGTGTTATGGTGCAGGGCCATACCCGCTCTCTTTGCAAGCTACACTGAGCCCGCAGACGCCTCAGTGTACTGGACATCGTCAGTGCCTAAAATGTTGGTTGCAGGGGTGAGTCTTCCGCTCTTTGAACGCCACAAACAATAGGCAATAGTAAAAAAAAATACGATTTATATAATAACTGTGTGTGATTGTCTAAACAAACAACACTCTCGCATCCTTAGCACGTAACTATCACACTTAATTTACCATTGGGCCTAATCACTGACATCAATCCTCCCAGGTCTTGGTGGTCTTACAAATCATGTGGATGACAGTCAAGAGTGATCACTACATATAGATACATCATACACCGACCCCTCATCTCCCAACTCAAAAAGCATAGTCTCAGAGCCCATTAGGAGTAGCAAAGTGAGGCATGTGAGTTACCCGCACTAAATGAGTGCACCAAATGTCGGGTAGTCACCACTCGCTAATTCCCCTAGGTTCTTCGAACCTCTCCGCCCACTACACCCTAGTGTATCTCTGTCCATCATCCACTTCCTCACGCAACCTCACCTTCCCATAGAAGGAAAAAGAACATACGCTTCCATAATCTTTATCAAATCCTCTTGATTGTTACCACTGTATCATGTGCATAATCCTAGTGCCACGTGCATCAACGGACGCGTGACAAAGAAGAGAGACGAGGCTAAAGCCTATGTACTACTCTCATGGAACCAGTCGTGGCCCCTTAAACGATAAAACCACTTGTCACACAAAATAATCGGACAACATCACGACTGTAATTATGGTTATCTAACAAGACTAAACAAATAATTGCCAATGGTCGAACACCCCCGGACCCAAACCATTATGCATACAGACAAAAATAACAATATGCAAACAATATATATATATTATAAAAAAAGTTCGCATGCCACAGATATAATTGTTGGAGTTCAAACTGTGCCTGTCTTATCATTCAATAATCATAATAGAATACAAACACGCATTTCAGTAATTTTAACCACAGCGAAATATCACACTTTCACAATATACATCAGACATCTCGCATTTATCTCAACAACATAGGGTAAATAAATCAGCAATTCTAGGAAATAAATAACTCTAAGATAATTTATACTAAGACACTGATTCCAAAGTTAAGTTATTTATTGTCCAAAATCTTTCTCTGACTCAGTTTTTCACAGTTTGGCTCCTAAATTATTTTTAGCGCTCTTGGTGCTCTAGGAGTTGGATTTTTGTAAATCTTATATGCTACCCTACATTTTCAAACCTAAAAAACTCAATTTTGAGGTCAAAATCTTAATAAAAATGGTCCATACTACTGTAACTCTCAATCCAAATTCATGGAAAAATTTTCATTTTACTCAAGGTCCTTAAACTTCTTTTATTTGTAACTTTTGCTAGAAAACTCCGATTTGGGTGAAATTTAAGGATAATTCTATGTTTTAACATGCAAAAAACTCATTTTTGGCATAAAAAACTCAAGGAAAATAGGTCAGCACACAAATTCAGGACATGAAAGCAAGCTTGAAAATTTCTAAGCAACAACATGTTCAAGGAAGTTCAACAACAAGCACATAGTTCAAGAGTTGGAGAGACCCCTTACCTCTTGAAGAACTCACGAAATCTTGAAGGAGAATGAAGAATATTCAGGTTTTTCAAAGTTTTCTTTCATGAGTAAAACAAATGACAGCTCCAAGTTATTAGAGAAATCAGAACAAGAGAATAAAGAGAAATCAAGTCTAGGATGAAGAATGAAGCTCATTTACCTAAACTTGGAGACTCAAGGGCTCAAGAATACAAAGAACCAACTAGGATGAAGAAGAAATACAACTGAACTCCCCTCCCTCAAGCTTTAATTTCGTGCAAAATGAAGGAATAAGACTCTAAAAGGTTTTTTTTCACAAAGGCCAATAAGCTATGGTGTAGGTTCTCATTTACAAGGCTTTGTGACCCTTGAATGACTCCCTTGGCAGCCAATTTGAACATGCCAAGCCATACCACAAGTGGGTAATTTTTCTTTTTGCAAACTACCAAAAATGGAAGGTTGACAAAAATGAATATTTTCACTTTTTACCAAAATTAGTAAATCTTATCTTAATTGTATATGTTATTGTGTTAATCTCCCTAGAAATACATGTATAGAGTGATCCTCACACAAAGGACACTTTCACATAGAGTTAAATTATACTTTCACTCGTTGTAGTGTAATTTCGCTATAGATAAAATTTTTATTCAAACAATTTTTTAAAATTTTGTCAATTGACTAAATAAATTATTTACAATAGAAATAAATAAAACTAACTCTAAACTTATATAATTAATATCGTACATAGAATAAATTAAATCATATAGTTATATAATTAAATTACCCAATACAAAATTTCTATTGTCTAGTCTTTAATAATGAATTTTTTTTACACATGTAGAATAATAAATAGAGAATGAAATTTCAGGATGTTTATTCCTTACATTAAACAATTTTATTTACGTTAAATAAAATTATTATAAGTAATAAAGTTTTCTTTATATATATATATATATAACATATTGATATATCTAATATTTAAATTTGAGATTAGTCATTATTACTTTTTAGCATGAAGAAAAGAGTTTTCAGAATAACATTTTTGCTTTTGAAGTCAAGAACCCAATATATAAGTCAACAAGAACAGATAATTTGTGTAAATACACAGACATATTGAATGTGACATAACGAAATCAATGTAGGACCAGTTGTAAGCCATCATCGACTGAAAATCAAAGCCGGAGATAAATAAAGAAACAGAATATGGTCTCAGTTATTTTCCCTTTACTCGGTCGGTTACTTGTGATATTTTTCTGGTACAAGGGTACTGTTTTATTTTATTTTAATATAATTTCATCCACTTGAGCTAAATTACATGTAAGTTGTTTACTGAATCTTTCCTGAGATGTACTTATGAGTGAGAAACAATTAAAATAATAAAAACATGCATCTAAAAAATAATAATTTGTTTTGTTGGTTTTACTAAATAAAGAAATACTCAGGGGTTTTGTCTGTATCTGTGATTATTGATTTTAACGTTCCATTCATTCATTCGCAAAAGTACAATCATTCATTTCCCGTTTCATGATGCTTGAATTGCGTTTTGAAGCTGCAATGCCATGACATGAGAACATCAATGGCCTTTTTTTTTTTCTTATTTTGTCCAAAAATATAATATGCGTGTCTGGTTTGTACCATGTGGTACTTTTATTTATGGCAAATGATAAATCCTCGATCTTCAAAAGTAAATCAATTTGAGTCCTACACGGTTTGATAGTTAACTATATGAAATCACTGCCAATATGCCTTTTACAAAGTGTTGATGCTCAACTCATTTTCATCAGTTTGATGGCAAAGAAATATATACTCTATAGAATATAAAACCCCAGTGGTAATATCTTTGTTTATTTCATTCGCATACTTATCCTTAGGCTAAGAGGGTGTTTCGGATAGATTACTTATGTCCGTTTTCATTGTTTTTTTAGGAAAGATTTGTCAAAAAATAAATTATTATGTTTCGAATATCAATTGAAATTTGATAAAAACTTTTTTTTTCAAAAAACAAATTTTCTTTTCAATAATCTATAGGTTACAGACACATTATCCCTTTTTAGTTTAATTTGAAAGAATCAAAATACAAAACCCAAATTAATTCTTCATAACTCAAAGGCTATATATACTTTTGGTTCATGTAATATATTTTATATTTTTTTTTAGTTAATTATATTTTTTTTAAAATGGTCCTTGTAAAAATTATTGTTTACATTTCCGTCCTTATTATTTTGTTTTAATCTTTGTAATATATGTATTTTTTTTGTTTTGGTTCCTTTAATATTTTATTTATTGAGTTAGTACCTTTGAAAAAATGGTAGGGACTAAACAGATTATTCACATGTTAAGGGAAAAAAAAGGAGAAAGTGACTATTTTTAGAAAAATAATTTTATAAAGACCAATATATATATATATATATATATATATATATATATATATTTCAAGAACCAAAACCAATATTTATGTTTAGAGAACATTTAATAGGAAAGAAGTTTTTCATGTCCGAGAATCATGAATCTAGGAAATTATGTTTTGTAGGAATGAAAAAAATTTGTTTGATTGACAATTGGAAATCTATAAATAAGTTTCTTAGAAATAAAAAAAGTTACACATATTTTTTTCAATTATTTTAATTATTTATCATATTATATAATTTAATAAAAATAGCATGATATTTTTAGTGTAGTAAAAACAAAATAAACTCGAAAAAATAATATGCTCACCTTCCCATAAATGTTTTCCTAGAAAACTAATTAAAAAATTCAAAAAATATTCTTTGCCATAAATATTATTTATTTTAAACACATATCAAACATAAAACTAAGTTTTCCTATTTATAATTCCCAGAAAATTAAAAACTTCACATCTAACAAACCCCGCTTAATTCAAATTAAGGCAGACCACTACATGCGTCACGAAACGAAGGGTGGTGAAGGGGGATAGAAACAAAGTTGTGGTAAATTTTATGGTTAATAAATTAATTGTATGGTCTATTTGATTACATGTACATCACAAATAGTTCGTGTTTTGGTCTCATTTTATGAATTTTATTAAAATTGCTTCGCAGCCTTGATGTTTTTCTTCCCATTTAGATGATTAATTTCATGTTGGGTTACAATTCTCATATTTGTTATGTATGCCTTTTGGAAGAAATAGAATAATGTACTTAATTTTGACTTATTTTGGAAGTTAAATCTTGATAATTCGATTGCATAAAGTATTTATTATTTATACTATGTTATTATACTCTTTTTAATAAAATTCTTTATTTATGAAAAAAATATTTTAGAAAAATAACAAGGCCGAATACTTAGTTCAAACTTTGAACGATAATTGCCAATATGAGCACTAGTCATGACAATGGTACTCGAACTTGTGGGTATCCGTCCAAATTTGTCTCTATTTTAACGGGAAAAACCGAGTATACTGGGTTTGAGTTCGGGTTCGGGTTTTTCTCGCAGCATAAATTTGAGGACGGGGACAGGTTTAGTAGTGATGATATCAACCCCGCCCCCACCCCCACCCCGACATAATAAATTACAAAACTACCCTTATATATATAATAAGAAAATCAGAAACCCTAAGTTTCTAACTCTCACAGTCTCACCCTCATGACCTCACTTCTCACTTCTCGAATTCGACGATAGCTTCTTTCTTAGTCTCACACGACTCACTCATGTGCCGGCGGGGCTGCCGTCACTCATCGTTGTCATGCACCGATGGTAACTTCTTACTTCTCATTTGGCGTCGGCGGTGCTTCCATTTGTCACTACCATTGCTTATTTTATATTTTTATTTATGTTCCAGCGAGACTGCGAGAGTGAATATATATTTGGGAGAAATTGTTAATTTGATCCTTCTGGAGGCACAATAATAGTATTATCTTTAACAATGGACGAGTCAATGTAGAGCTTGTTATGGATTTGGTGAAATTTATGGTCCTGGCATGAACGAATTATGCAAGGGAGTGACAGTGGCATCAATTAGTTGTAGTCAGTTTGTTTTGTAGAGCTGGGTGGGTGTTTGTTATGTTGAGTGTTTATGCTCCATGTTCATATAAGGCTAGTGAAATTTGGTTGGGTATACTGTTAGGACTTAGGAATGAAAGTGGTGTTTTTCTGATCTTTGTCATTCTTTTTGTTAGGAACATAATGTTACACCTTATATCATATTTGTATTTGATGTTCACAATAGGGACTGTGAACACTCCTTATGATTAAATTGCTCCATGATCATATTATAAATTGTTAAAATTAAAGCAATTTGTACCTAAGTTGGCCTTTTGTTGTCATTATCAAGAAATTTAACATTATTGGTTCTAAAAAAACAACTATAATTATATAACATATGAAATGTTAATGGGATCAATACAAATTTTGTTATGGCTTATTTCCACAATGGTACATGAGCTACTGTCTATAATTTTATATTGTGAAAATTTTTATTGATGTTGGTATTTTTTTCATAGCAAAATAGAAGAAAGACAATGTTGTGTAAACATTTGAGTGTTGAACCCAATTGCAATAAAATGAACCAACCACAACAGCTTATACTGGTTGCTTTTGTTTGTTATAATGATTGAAAATTCTACATAAGAAAGTCATATAAGCTAAACCAGCAAGTTGAATTCTGCATAAGAAAGTAAACACTTGATTCTTGAAGTTATACAAACAGTGTTTTGTGCTGCCTTATTAATGACATTGATGTAACACGTTTTTGAATGGAGCTAAGTTAGGAAATTGTTTATAGCTTTTCGTTGTTTACCTAATTTCAAACTATGCTATTTAGCTTGCATAAGGAGGAAATTCTCTTTTCACACGAAGCCTAAGAGTGATACCCTCTCATGGAAAAAATTATATGAAAGATAGGTTGATTTGTCATTGTTAGTCATGCATCATATGTGCATAGAGATGTTAAAATGAGGAAATGTTCTTTTTGTGATTGGAATATAATAAATTGTACCCAATCAATTGATGTGAGAACCAATTCTATGGATCTATTCTGAAATTGTGGCTATTGTTTGAAGTTGCTATTTTATTGTGGTAGTATTAAGAAGTAGTTTGCCTTTTATTTTACATTTTTTTCCTTTGCTTTTGACAAAATTACTTATGGTCACTCTTCTATTTGTGATATGAGTGTTATTATTATGTGTTTTGGGGCTATAGTATAATTTATGGGTGAACTTGGAGAAAATTTTAGTCAGATTTATAATGTTGACTTCTTGGACATGTATGTGGTTGAAATTCAAGTTTTGATTTGTGTTTTTGTTTAGGGGAGGTGTGGTTCGTGTTGGAAGGTGGTCACTTTTGGGTTATTGGTGAGCTTGTGGAGAGGATGACGAGAAATTCCTTGTGTTAAGTTTCTCTCACTTTTCATTCCTTATCTGTTTATTACGTCATATTTGGATTCATGGTTGCTTAGCTTATATATACTGTTAACTTATGCTTACAGGTGAGAGTGCAGTTACTCAAGCTTCCATAGGCATTTTTCAATTATAAGGCACAACTTTGATTAACATTTCCTCTCTGTAAGTTTTCAACTCCCTTTGAATCTCATCAAAATTTAAATTTTGTTAAAATTGATTAAGGCACAAAGAAAGTAACATGCTAATAACAGCAAGCCATTCAACTAGATCCCCACTTAATGTGAAAGCTTTCAATCACTACAATTGATATATATATATATATATATATATCATTTTAAAAAAAAAAGGGACAAGATTTCATATTCCTGTAAGCTTGTATCATCATATATCAACAATAAAATTATTGCAAGCATCCCTAAAATATATATATATATATGCACCATTAATATGATGTGCTTAATGATTTTAATTGAATGTGCATGTTCTTAATGTAATTTGAACAATTTTAAGTTGTATTTTTGGAGAAATTAAATATGCAGGTCCTTAATGATTTTAATTGAATAGGTTGATTTTTTTGTAATTTTTAAATTATGATCTCATATTTAAAATGTAGGGTTTTTATTATTTTTTTGTTACGTAATTAGCCTTTTTGTTCGAATTTTTCAATAACAAAAGCTATATTTTTTTTAAATCAAATAGCAAGGGCGGGACGGGGTGGGGAAAACCCAACCCCCAGCGGGGGTGGGGATGGGGAATGGTTTTTGAAACCCGACGGGGATTGGGGGCGGGGTCAGGGATAGGTTTTAAAGTCAGGGACGGGGATGAGGAATGCAAAACCCGCCCCCCGCCCCGCCCCGTTGTCATGTCTACTGAGCACTTGCCTCTTTCTCAAGAACAATTACTACTTCGCCACCAATCACCAACAAATCATGTAGTCTTCAAGTAACTCCTACACACACATAGATCTCACGTGTGAAAGACATCTGTTGACACATTGAAAGGATGTGATCATGCTCATTATGAAACCACTAAACCTCTTGGCACATTACTTTAATTAACAATCTTAGTTGTGTGAAGTTATAGGATTAATTTACTGATAAAAAAAGAAAAAAGATATCATGAATTTAAATTCTTCAATTAACAAAAACTAACAACTAATAAAATAACATTTGTCCAAAAAAAAATCTCAGTCAAACTCCCATATACTCACAAGAATAAAGATCCAAAGAAGGACTTATGCTATGGATCAAACTTTCAAATGTACTTTTACCAATTATAGTGTAAAATTATAAATTTAATGCACAAATAACGTGTTTGTTTGGGCTACTGTTAGAAATTTCTGAATGAATGTTGAAAGTATGTAGGGAAAAGAATCTAATGTGTATCTTTTGCTCCAAAAGTATGTTCAAAGGTTTTCAAGTGGTACCACAAACATATCTAAAGAAGAAGAAATTGTTTCGAAAATAAAAGTAGAGTAAATGTCATTTTTAATCCACTATCTTTTATTGTTTCTTCACTTTGGTACATTAACTTTTATAAGTTTTATTTTGATTTTTGATGTTTCTGAAAGTTTCATTTTACTCTTTTATGTTTTCAGAAGTTTTATTTTGGTCATTTCTTTCATTTCCATTTAAAACATTAGTGTTCCATTAATGTTTTAAATTTTAAAATAAGTTATTATATCGGACAGGTATTTGGCCTAAGTCGAATACCCATTATACCCCCAATAAAACCTTTGGGACACCGAAGCATCCCTTGTAATAGGGCTCAACATTTGGACATACTGAATACCAGAAGACTACAATTCCTCTATTCCATAAGATTACTCCTACGAGGTACTAGGTAGTCAACCTAATCGAATACCTGATACCCCTTGAAGTATTAGCACCATCCACAGTATTAGGTATTCAGCTTGGTTGAATACCTGATACCCCTGTTAAGTACTCGATTTGACTAAAGACTGAACATGTCTCATCCGATCTTTGACAACTTATGTAAAGAAAGATTACCTAGATTAATTGGTAAAGAATAATTAAGGGAGAGATCAATTCCCTAATGATAATTATAAAGACATTACCTAAAAAGACAACCTTGGGAAATGACCCATAGATCCAAGGCTCATTAAGATACATATAAGTAGTTATGTGAATATTGTGGTAAACACACTGTTGATTCACATTTATTACCCTTATTTATGGTTCTCGATCGAAATCTTACTTGAGCGTCACAATGCCTTTTGCAAGTATCCCACCCTTCGGTTTGACGAGTACCATTTGGAGAAAGATAACGATCATTCAGACGACGCAAGCAAGGAAGAGCGTTACTAGTCTACCCCACACAGGTACAATTATTATGTTAGTCGTCACTATTTTAAATTAACTATTTTACATATATTTATTGCTCTATCAAATTTTAAAACAATGACGGGATACTAAAATTTTAATAGAAAACAAAAAAAATTATCAAAATGAAAATTCCAACAACATAAAGGATAAAAATGAAACTTTTAAAATTTAATGTACCAAAATTGAACTTTCAAAAACATAAAAAACTAAAACGAAATCTTTAAAATTGAATATACCAAAATGAAAAAAATACAAAAAATATAATGAATGAAAAGTAATATTTAACCTAAAAAATACTTTTTAAATTTTCTTAACTTTAATCCAAATATACACCATGTATACTGTAGTGGAAAACTATTCTAGTTCTTTTGGAACAAAAATTATGACCACAAATTATAAAGATGAGCATATTTCAAATGAATTGAGTGCTTATGACAGCCATCATATATCCTTTCTTTTTCTCAATAAAGAATTTGAAAGATACACTTTGGAAATTATTGTGCTCTAAATGATTTTAGCACAAAAGAGCACAACTTTCAGCCAAAAGTTGTTCAATACCAACGGTTCAGAAATTAATAACAAGGGCATTAAGCAATATATATCAACTTTTGCGGAGTACACTATTCCTACTTATTGACTTGTTTTCTAAACCGTGTGGGTTTCTCTTCAAACTAAAGACTCAAAGATGTATAAAATAAAACGGTGAATAATTTGTGAACATAAATTGTAAAGATAATTACATGCATCATGAGGGGCTGGTGAAGGGTAACAAAAGCAAAGTTATGGTAAATTTTGTGGTTAATAACTTAATGGTGGTATTGTCTATTTGATTACAGTTTTCATATTGGTATGTATGTCTTTTGGAATAAATTGACATTGTACTTAATTTTGAGTTATTTGTGTGGAAGTTAAATCTTGATGCATATAAGAATTTATCCTTTATATCCTATAATTATACTCTTTTTTTAAATAAATTTCTTTATTTATAAAAAGATTAATTTAGAAGAATAACAAGGTTGAACATTCAATTTTGATTAATCTATCAACTTTCCTTCTTTCTTACCGATATAAGCATTTGGCTCTTTATGAAGAATACTTAGTTATGTTCGGTAAGACATTTTAATTAATTTTTATTTTTTTATTAGTTAAAAATTTTGTTTGGTTATTTAATAAATAAACTTTTTTTAATAGTTTTTAGTGTTTTTTTAAACACTATTTAAAATAGCATTTTAAAAAAAAGTTAGCTCTAACTTTTATATTTTCTTTTATTTTTATTTCAATATATTTATTCAATTTTCTTATTACATTTTTAAATAAATCATAATTATTTTTTATTTTTTTATCATTTTACATTTTTTACCTACTTCAACAACTAATTTTAACGAACACTTAAAATTTAATAAATTAGTTTTCAACTATAAATTATAGGCTTTCAATTATCAGCTTTCAATTATAAGCTAACTTTCTAATTTTAGCTATTTTTTCAGTTTCTATATAATTTTTTAGCTAATTTTAGCAAAATAGTCTTTATCATCAATTACTAGTGGTAAAAGTTATTGGAACGCGGGACAATCATGGTCCCCCAAAAACTTATTCTCTCTTAGTGCTTATATAATTTCTTATAAATAAAAATGTAAATAACTTACATATATTTGTTTAATCAATTAGTCCCTCCAAAATATTTGAGCAACATCTGTTAAACATTTAAACACTTTGAAAAGATGTGACAATCTCATAAAGAAAAAAACACTAAACCTTTTACACACCATCTATAAATACCTCTTCAACAATTTAAGTCACTTAGACACATTTTATATATACTATATAATTATCCGTATGTCGAATTCTAATTAGTGTTATAGTCTCTAAAAGTACCTCCTCGCTACAACTTTGGGCTCTGGCGTGATGTAATAAGCTCCAATACGCACACAAAAACAAAGATCCAAAAAAGATTTAAAGTTGTGTTTGATTTAAAAGAGTGAAATAAAAAATAAAAGAATTTTTTTTAAAATTAAAGTAAAATATAAGAAATATGGATCTCACTCTCATTTAAAATAAACGCATCCTTACTGTAGAGTGCTGTAGCGAAACACTGTTCTAGCTTATTCATAACAAAAGTTATGACCATAATTATATAGTCATATAGATGAGTATTTCAAATAAATTGAGTACTGGCAGCCATGATACGTCCTTTCTTTTTCTCCATAAAGAATTTGAAAGATATACTTCCGAAATTATTATGCTGTAGCTGATTTTAGTACAAAAATACAGAAAGATCACAACTTTCACCCAAAAGTTGTTCGATATCAACGAGGGTATTAAGCACTGGTGGATCCATGCCAACTTTTCAAGAAGCACGACGAGTTAGGTCAGGTCTTTAAGAAAAAATAACATATAATAATGGATGAGTAAAACTATATTTAAACCCATCACTAATTCTATACACATATGACACATATATCCATAATACAATTATTTACTTTTAAAATTAAATAACGGGATGTATCTTTTTTTGTGACGTCATATTTTTTTCATCGTATTTCATGTTGTATTCCTGCTCTTGTTACAAATCGAATATAATGAGATAAGTATCTTTTCATAAAACAAAAGGTTAAAATAGAAAAATCATAGAACTCAAGTTTTTTTTTTTTTTGAAAAAAAAAAACCTAGCTATCTCAACCATTTCATATCACCGAATACAAACCTAGCCATGTCAACCATTTGATATAGGTACACTATTCAGGGATCACAAGCTATGATTTAGTTGACATTCTCATGAAGTTTTTCTCAAATTAAGATATTGGGTAAAATATATTTGTGATCCTATATATATATATATATATATATATTTTTTTTTTTTTATCTTTGATAAATATTTTTTTTATTTATTTTCTAATATTTAAAAAGTTTTATTTTAAATTTCTATCATAAATTAACTGATGATTAAGTGATAATGTATTCGTTAAATATTTGGTAAAGTGATTTGTGAAGACTAAAAAATCACCCGTATTCATTATTTTGAAAATAAAATTACAATTTTTGACAATTAAAAAATATCAGAATCAATTAACGCACACAAAATAATACATTAAAATACTCTCAATCATACAAAATCAAACTTAGATTTACTTTTGTTTTCTTCCAGCTACTCAAAAGCTTCCTATCACACGTTGAACTCAAAAGCCTCATATCACCAACATTTGGAAACCCAAAAGTTACAGAAGAAAAAAAAAATTCAAAAACACCATAAGCAAAAAACATAAAATATGCAAAGATTGGATTCTAGATATGGTTGGTGATGGATTGTTTGATTCAGATATGGCCAAAATGGTGAGATAGTGGTGTGGAAGGCACAGATATGGACTGTTTGGTTCAGATCTGATGATGATTGTGGTGTTTGGTTCAGATATGAGTGAAGATGATGAGTTGGTGGTGGGTTATGCACATTAGCACTAAGGTGGTGAAGGTGGCACACGACGGTGCTATTGGAGGGTCTTGCCGACTAGATCTAGTGGTCATGGGGGATATCAGATTTTGTTTTACTTCCTTTAATTGATTATGGCACTACTAGCTTTTTTACGAAACCTATACGACAGCGGTCATCGTAAAACCGTTGTTGTTTTGCACGCGGTGGCAATCTCGTAAATATGAAAAGCAAAACGAAGACGATTGTTGGAAAAACGTCTTCAAAAGTATTCTACGATGACGGTTATTTTTAGGACCGTCTGTGAAGGTCTTTAATGAAAATATAGTAGTGGCATTTTTGAAATTTTGGGGTTTTCAATTTTAGGTTGAAACTCAACATTTTTTCTGTGTTGCGCCCTAGCCTCCATTTTCCTGATACTCACTGTTGCTCCCTCGGGTGACTCTTGGACGCTGCCCTCATCACTCTCGTACCCTTTATTCTCGCGACCTGGGATTCAACTGTGCGCGTCTCGTCGGTTCGGTGAGATTCCCTTTTGGTTTGGTTATCTGGTGATGACAAATAGCTGTTGTTGGGTGTTTTTCTTTATTGTTGTTTATCATGATGGTTTCTGCCTTTGGCCTTCCAAGTATGTATAAATATGTGTTTTGTTCTCACTTCTCACCTTGTCCTGATATTCTGGTTTGTTTTAAGGGGAAGACAATTTGGGTCCATGGAAGAATGAAGTCACACAAGTGGCTCAAGCAACACGTCCTAGAACTAAGGGTATTGTTGTGCTAGCAGCAAACAGAAACAATAGGCCTGACATTCTACACGGATTTCAATATTACCATGGTGGTTGGGACATTGCAAATCGACATTATTGGGCCGTTAGAACAATGATTCATTTTCATTATGTACTCAAATGGCTGATGCTGAGTCATTATGTATCTTCTTATCCCAACACTATATGATATTCTGGTTTGTTTCCTCCTTGCATCTCCTATTGACCACTTTGGATCTTTGGTCTCTACTCTGGAGGTTTGAAAATTGAACTTCGAGGATGTTCTGGTTGAACTTGTTTTATTTGTTTGCTCATTTTTCTTTTCATTTTTTCTTCTGCTTTTATGATAGAAGGGTGAATTTGTAGATGTAACAATTGAGCAAAAGAAAAGGTTTGGGATGTTGTGACATGGTAAATATTAATATTCCTCAGTTATGTTGCTCTTTGAGATAATTTCTTTTCCTTCTATTGTTCCTAATAGCCTCCAAATTTTGGTGTTCACTTCAACTAAATTAATCAGTCTTTTAACTATTATATGTTCAGTCAGTTGGATTCACTGGTGTGGCTGGTTTCATCCTTGCTATCCTGTGGTTTATCTCATTTGGCTTGGCACTTATGATTCATCTATGTTGTGGATGGGGAATTAACATCAAGGATAAAGGTTCAAATCGTTTGCAAAGAATTTGGCTTGTGTTGCTGTTGTTATTCACCAGTGTTGTAATGTAAGTCTCTGAACTTTGGTTTTATGTCTCTTTGTTAAAACTTCATTAGATTAGAGTGCTTTATTTCCTTATACTCGCCTTCCTATACTTTTAACCGTAAACACATGAAGTTGGTTGTTTAATCATTTGTACTCATGAATTAACACCTGCACTGACAGCTTGGTGTGATAAAATCATTTAATTGCTGTGAAATTTTAAGAATCGACATTATGAAACACATGGATAATTAATTTTCCCTTATGGGAGAAGCTTATTTTAAAAAGAAATGTAGGGCCAATAAGTATCTTCATTATCTTGTTTTACCTGTCTCTTGTGTAGTTACTAGTTATTCTTGCATTTATCCTGAATTTTGAAGTTGACACTTGAAAGAAGTCCATTGACAAAAATCATCAAAATCCTATCCCTGGAACCAGAACTTAAAATCATTGATTATTCCATTCAAGCTTTAGGTGAATGTTTCCTAGTTTAACAATTTTTATCCTTTCTTAATTTCACAGGAGTGGATGCATCGTCCTTTCGAGCAGGATAAATTCCATGGTGAGGCAATGGATACCCTTCATTATGTTGTCAATCAGTCAGACTACACAGTGCAGACTCAAAGAAATGTGACAGAATATCTTGCGCTTGCCAAAACTATCGTGGTAGCACAGATGTTTCTTCCATCTAGTACCATGGATGGTATTGACAAATTGAATGCAGATCTAGATTTTGCAGTAGATACACTTTCCAAGCAGACAAATGAAAATTCATTTAAAATACAAAAAGTATTAAGTGTTGTGGATGCTTTTCATTAACTTCATAGTGTTCAATACTCTTTTACAATTTAATATTGGCAACTGGCATTTTCCATCCATTTATATTGTAAACTGATTCATTTTGTAGGCCTCTATATTTGATTATGATGGCAACATTGATGCTTCTACTGGTTGTGATTGGTGATTGAAAAGTTCTACTGGCAGTCTTGCATTTTAAACCTAGGCTTGTTAGTGTTTCTATAGCAGACCATGATTGAGTAAGAAATAATTTGAAGTGATGCATCCTATGAGACAAAGTATGTGATTCTTTTTCTAGGAATTTGAAAACCTCGTCTCATTCTGTTCATCAGCCAAGATGTGAGGTATGTCAAAAGCACTACAAATCTTTTGAGTCTCCGAGGGAACATCTTACTAGTTAGTCATTTGTGCATTCATTTATATAGAGAGTTAATTATTAAAAAAAAATCAAATACTAATTTTGGTGAAAACAATTTGAAATCTTACAACAGTTTTCTATATTACTATTATTTATTTTCTATCTTTTTCTATTACATCAAACATTTTTCCTCATACATATTTTTATCATACAAACTAATTAATTGTTATATACATATAGGATTCAGGAACTTTAGTCATTTGTTGCTTACAGGTGAAACTTCTAATGCTTCAACAACCTTTTTATTTATTTATTTACAAAGCAAAACATAGAGTAAACTATAACTTGCAGAGGAGTGTACTCCGGAGGGTGAACAAATGATTAAATGTGGGAACCTAAATCTAATGGACCTTGCAGGTTCTGAGAATATTTCATGTTCCAGTGCAAGAGAGGTATCAAATGATTTTGGTGTATATTTTGGGTAGTGTATATTCAAATGATATTATTTGGAACAGTATGACAGCCTGTTTGTTTTGTGAGATTATTGATTGATATTGAAAAAAATATGACCCCGGACTACATTATAAAATTCAAATTACACCTTGTCTATTTAGTCATCTTCAGTTCTGGCATTATCTTTATCTCACTCTGATTATTCTTCAGTATTTGTCTGAAAAGACTAAAATGTTATAGCTTTTTTGAGCTTCATTTGTAAGAAAATGCTTGCAGGGTAGAACAAGGGAAGCTGGGGAGATAAATAAAAGCTTGCTTACACTTGGTCGAGTGATTAATGCTCTAGTTGATCATTCAGGTCATGTGCCTTATAGGTATGAATGGCTACTGTTCTTCTGGTTATGGTAACTTTTGATTCTATTTTCAAACCTAGAGAAAAATGCTTTTGTATTATTAAGATGTCTTGTTGTATCAGGGATAGCAAATTAAAAAGACTGTTAAGGGATTCCTTGGGCGGTAAAACCAAGACATGCATCATTGCTACAATATCACCTTCTATTCACTGTCTGGAAGAAACTCTTAGTACCTTGGATTATGCACACCGTGCCAAAAATATCAAGAACAAACCAGAGGTGACTCTCATAGTTCCTACTTTTTTTGTCAATCTTACCATGCTTTTTTTCTTATCACAGATCCGCAATGCAACATATCTAATAGTTTGGAGTTCAATACTTTGTTACATCAATCAAAAGATGGTGAAATTTGCACTCATTAAGGATCTGTATTCTGAAATTGAAAGACTGAAGCAAGGTTGTTCACTGTTTACATATTTTTAAAATAATTTCTGTTAGTCACTTCGCATTCTCCCTCTTTCAGTTTTCTCTAAACAAAGGAAATAGCACCATGTTAATAAACTATTTTTCCTTTCACAGTTCAGTGCTGAAATGTTGAATTTCTTTCCATATGTGGTTTGCAGAGGTGTATGCTACAAGAGAGAAAAACAAAATTTATATACTGCGGGATCGTTGTCTTCATGAAGAAGGGGAGAAGAAGGTTTCTCTAAGTGTCTCTTTATATGAATTGGGAATACAATTATTCTTTTGAGACATTACTATTGCTAAATCTATATGTTCAATAGGCCATGGTTGAAACTTCAGAAGATGAAGTGGATGAGTACCTGGATAGTGCAGATTTTTAGCATATGCAACTAATTAACTGTTTCAACCATCTTTCATCTATTTTAGCATGGTTGTGGTGAGTCCTATGCTTGCAACTCCACCACAGGTCATTCCTGTGAACTCACTTAGTAATATTGGGGTTCCTGGAATCATGACTAGTAGGAGAGAAATTGTAAATGAACCTAGTCCAAGTATGGTTACTGACACAATCTATGTTGATGTGGCAAAAGATGTGAAAGATAGCAAATTAAATCTGATATGGACAATACATAACTTTGGAGGAAGGAGAATTTGCATCCTTCATGTTCACGTGGCAACACCTATGATCTCCTTGGCCTTGAGTAAGTTTGCAGCATGTGTGTGTGCATATGCAATTTTATTTGCAAATTAAGATTATAGTTTGATACTTTTATCCTTTTTTATATTTTATACATGCTAAACCTGCCTAAATTAAACTCAGTGGCTCATTCCTGATAGTATATGATCTATTTATCCGAGCTATAAACTGTCTTTAGAAATTTGATAGATTGTACTTGTATACTGACTGATGACTCGGGCTAATTATGTATAAGTTAGTGAAAATGCATTATCCTTGTTTGAATATGGACATGTAATTATGATGTCTAGATCATTTTAAAATTTGGGAAATAAAGCATCCTGCTCTTATATTTTGGTAAGTATACATACATGACAATCATGGAAATTAATTGTTGTCATGTAGTTTGACTCTTATGTTTTAGGGCTTGTATCACTAAAATTTATAAATCATGTTGTTGGTGATGCTATTGTTCTTACCACAAATTTATAGTTCATGATTTTAATTTTTTTAACTCTCATGTTACATTTTAAAAATACATGGTTGTAAAAGAGTATACTAAAGAATGTAATATTAGTATTTTTCACAATATTCAAAAGTACTAGAAGGGAAACATACTACTTCATTTAATTTCTTTCCTTTCATAATTGGTTAACTTACAAAATGGTAGAGGTTGTGGAAGAAACAATTCAAGTCATCTCTGCATGCAAAACCATTTTAGTGAATTCTTATGATATTTCACTTTTAATAGCTACATAACACCTTTGATCTTCAAGAGAAACTTCCTATTGGCACCAAAGTTCAGGCAGTGTGGAGTGAAGATGGGGAGTGGTATTGTTGTTTGTCAGTGTATTTTATTTTCCATTTCATTTACCTATGTTCACTGTGTGTTCAAGACATGTGTTCCCTATAATATGGGATGACTTATGTAAAAGAACTTATGAACATGACCCTTACATTGACTCAATATCAAGCAAATGGTCTTTAGTGTCTTTGGTGATGTTGGATTTTGAATTAGTGATTTTGTTGTGCTATTATATCTACAAGTTGCTAGCTAGTTAAATATTGGAAGGCTTTGCATCAATTCAACATGAATTATTTCATAAAATCAAGGAAGTAATGTATCTATCCATATAAAAAAAACGTCTTTGTAGGTTTTAAAAAAAATAACAAATAAAAATATTTAAATGGAAACAAAGACGATTTTTCCTTAAAAACCGTTTTTGTAAGTGTTAAAAAAAGAAAAAAAATATTAAATGGAAACAAAGACGATTTTTAAGGGAACATCGTCTTTGTATGTCAACATATAAAGACAATTATCTCTTAAAAATCGTTTTCGTAGGTGTTAAATAAAAAAATAAGAAAATTTAAAATGGAAACAAAGATGATTTTTAAGGGAAAATCATCTTTGTATATCCACATACAAAGATGGTTATATCTTAAAAATCGTCTTGTGTTAAGTAAAAAAAATAAAAATCAACGAAGACGGTTTTTTAGAACCGTCGTCGAAAGTTTACATTTTTAATGACACACGCAACAACGACGGTTATACAATTGTCGTCGTATGGGGTTTATAACCGTCAACGTAGGTGTCGTCTGTAGTAGTGTGGTAGTTAAAAATCATTACAAATTGTAATTTGAAATTCGAAATGAATACTAACGATTTTAAAACCGTCACAAATCGTATATTTCAAAAGTTAACGGCCATGTCACCATTAATGGTAAGGATAAAAAATAAAACTTTTATAATATTAGGGGGCAAAAGCAAAGAAAAAATTTATTAGGGATCAAAAACAAAAGTTGGGTATATATCAAAGATCATAAATATATTTTAGCCTAATATATTATGTCATAGATAAATCCATACGCTGCAAATAAATGTGAGACATTCTAAACACGTAAATGCATGTGTGGCATACTATATATGTTTTTTTATCCATGGAATCAAAGACATTGTCAGAGAGTTAACAATAACTCACGCATCCTTGATCGCTATATACGGTTTACATGATACAAACTAATTAATAAAAAGGCTTTAAATATTGGGCTACCATAAAATTTTCTAACTTTGTATGCAAGTATTTATATTTTTTATTATATAAAAGAGGGAAATGCATGCAAGTATATTAATAAGAATTAAATCATTTAGTTAATATTTTTGTCACCTAAAAATTTAGATCAAACTAGGCATATGTTCAAAAATTTTGGCCAGTTCAATATGTCATTTTTTAGGCTTAAATGTAATTTTGATTTCTCTATTTTATTCAATTTGTAATTTTGATTCCTCTATTGAAAAATTGAGACATTTGATTCCTTATTTTAAAAGATTTTCAATTTTGGTTCCCCTATTTCAAAATATAAACATTTGATCTCTATATTTTAGAAAATTTACAATTTTTGTCCTGATATTTTAGAAAATGCACAATTTTTTTCATTGTAAAAAATCCGTAATTTTGGTTTAAAATTTAATTTTGTCTATATTTTATTTCTTTTAGTTCTTGCAATGTAATTAATGAAATCATTTTTAAATGGTACCTTAAATGAATATAATAGGTCTCTGGTTTAATTGGACCAAAATAAAAGAAATAAAATGTAGGTAAAGTTGATGATTGGACCAAAATTGTGATTTTTCCAAAATAGGATGACCAAATGTCTCTATTTTGAAATAGGGGTTAGAATAGTAGTTTTTTAAATTAGAGGAACCAAATGTCTCAATTTTAAAATGAAGGGACCAAAATTACAAATTAAACAAAATTAAATAAGGAGACCAAAATTGCATCAAGCCATTTTTTTACATGGTGATAATGAAATTTAAATTTAAAATCTCATAAATTATCCAAACTTCTTGCCATTAGACCAACTTTACCATGTTATTATATGATGTTCTAATGGTTATATTTTAGAATAGATTTAAATATGTTTTTAGTCCTTTAACTTTGGATAATTATTTATTTTAGTCCTTTAAAAAAGAATTTATTTTTATTAGTCTCTTCTCAAATTTTTGAAAAATTACTTTTAGTATCTCTCATTCTTTACATTAATGGTGTTACAACTTGTGACAATCTTTCATTGTCAAACATATTTTTTTAAATTTAATTTTCTTAACAATGATTTATGACAATTTAGAATTGTCAAAATATGTAAATAATCGTAACAAATCGATATTCATGTTTTTATTTTTCTTCTTTAAAATCGTTAGAATATATAAAAAATGGTCATCAAATCATATGAATAAAATATTTTGACGATTTAAAATTATCAAAAAATATTTTTTAAAATAAATTAAAAAATAAATTTTGATGATAAAAAACTATTACAAATTATAAACCGTGAGTACATTGAACAAAGAGATATGAAAAGTAATTTTTAAAAAATTTAAGAAATTAATAAAAATAATTTTTTTATAAAAATAAAAAAATAATTATCCAAATTTAAAAGAGGAAAAACATATTTAAACCATTTTTCATATATATCCGTTTTACCAGCTTGTCTGAATTAGGTTTAGTCAATTAAATTCACGTTACTTTAAATTAGTATTCGGATACACGGGACGAATTAACTTATTTTATTCTATTTTTCTAAAACCTTACAATAATTTTATATAAAAAATGATACACAATTAATTTAACGGTACAGTCATATATAATTAAACTATATAAAAATATTACATTAATAATTAAAATTAAACTCATTTTGCATAAGCAAAAGTAATTAGTTTCTTATTTGAGATTAATTGTAATACGTCTTTTTAATTAAATCAATAAATTTAGTGTACATAATAATTTATAATTCTAAAATAATTTTAAATTTTCAGTTAATAATATATTTTCTCTTTTCATTTGGCAGCTAAACAATAGAATAACAACAATTGAAAAACAAAATAGTATAATTAAAAGGCATTAAGGTGATTAAAGGCCTGTTTGGATGTTAACTTCTCTAGAAGTACTTCTAGAAGAGAAAAGTAAGGAGAAAAAAATGAAATGAACTTTTCCATAAGTAAAATTAAGTTCTTCATTAGCTAATTTGTAGATGTCATCTCATCTTTTAGAGAAGCTACATTGGTGAGCTTATACAAATTAGCTAATGGAGAGCTTATTTTTACTTATGGAAAAACTCATCTCATCTTTTTGCTCTTATTTTCTTCTTCTAGAAGTATTTCTAGAAAAGCTTACCCAAACAGGTCGTGATTTGTGATTCTAAAGGAAGAAATATGGTTTGATTTTTGGGTCCCACTATCGTCATATCCTAACAGTTGAATTGAGACCTATGGTGTGTCCTCCAACGGAAGGTGACATCAGAGTTAGGCCTAATTTAACTGTTGACACCTACGCATGAAAGGGCCCACACGCTTCTGCTTTTGCTTAGCGTCATCGACTCCCCAACACAACCAACGTCACTCTGGTCATATTAAATGTAAGTTTTTTTTATGAGTTTTTAAATATTTTTTTTATGATTTTTATAAATTTTTTATGATCTTTATAATATCTACAATATTATGTTGTTTTTAAGAATTAAATGAAAATATCTATTATATTATTCTCTAAATTCATCCTTGTGTTATAAATATATCAAATTGATATCTTGTGGGTATAATATAGTTAACAATGTATGTTGAGTTTGTGAAAAAAAATTTGGATTCAATTTCAACAAAAACATTCTTAGAGAAAGGCCATAACTATGAACTTTAAGTATATATAATTGAACATAACTAAGGATTAGTTTCATAGTCGATTAAAACTGAAACTTGTGGAAATCCTTAGGGGTCCTACCGGTAAGTCAAATGTCCTAATTAAGATGGTTAAAAATATATATCAATCTATAATATGATCTCTTAGGACATGTGGAGTTGTTCCACCTTAATTAAAGATTTCGTGTTCAAGTTTTTGATATACAAATGTGTTAAATTCTCGAAGGCGAGAACTTTTCTGTCCATGATAGTCCTACATGTCTCAAGCAAGATTGTCTCCCATAAAAAATACATAATGTATATCAAAAAGAGCAATATAGGGAAATAATCACAAGAGATTTTTATCACTATAACTATTTTTATTTTTTGTTGAAACAAGGTATCCAATAATATAGGTTTTTTCTATCCCAACAAAGTTTTCTCCATATGCATGGTCAGAGAATCGATTCACTGTTAACATGCTTATGAAACTCAATCATCTATCAACTATGTTGGATCTTAGTTATCAATATAATTATTAATGGTGAAGGATCTAATCATTTCTTTACTAATTATGTATCTAATTATATTTTCTAAATAAAAACAATGAATTGAGCTGTAAAAAAATGTGAATTAAATAAGGGTCTTTTTACATAAATTAAGGAAACTAATAAATAAATGAAAGATAATAGTAATTTTATAAAAGTAACATTATTAATATGACATTGGAAAAACTAAAATGGCACTTATTAAGAGCATTAATAGAAAAAAATATTATATTAAAAGCTAACATGATACTTATTTTTGAATTTTTTTTCAAATGTGATATTTATTTTGTGAGAAGGAGTAATAAATTAAGAGCAAAAATATTATTTGTATAATAAATTGTATAACAAATTTTACAACTAATAATAGAATAAAAGAAAAAAAAATGAGGAATATAATAAAGATTGTGATAAAAAAGATAAACACAGAAAATAATCTTACTAGAAATTGTTATATGAATATGGAGAGAAATATACAATTTTCAAACCCTAGGTAGATATTATGTATGTCTGAATCAATAAAATTCTGAATATAAAATAAAAGATATTAGGTATGTCGGTCTTGGCACTTGTAGAGGACAATACTGAATTACTGATTCCCACTATGATTATTTAAGTAATGTCAATAATTTGATTTCTTTCGCAGCGTTGAGAGTTGATAGAGACCACTAAATAGGTCCGATACATAACATCCAAAAACTATTCCTAAAAGGTAGAAAATGAAATATTAAAAAGGAACGAGGAAAAGACAACCAAACAACAAGGATTATATACGATTGGAGATTTTTCTTTTTTTTTGCGTATAACATATTCAAGCTCAATCCAAGCCAAAGAATGTGAAAGGTAAACCTTACCTATTTTCTTTGGCCTGAAGGTTCAGAAAATTGTTGTCCTGCACTTTTGAGAGTGAAATATACTTTAGTTTTTGAGGAATTTAAGAGAACTTTAAAAATTATTCATATAAATACAAAAAAACTAATTATTGATTTGGGATAGTTTTTATCCTATGGCTAATTATTTTCATTAATTCATTAGTACTTGTGACATATATTGTCCTTATAACAGGCGAAACATATTTAAGTTTAAAAAATATTTACTACTAGCTATATATGTAAGACGTGTCATGTTTTGTCTCAACAAGGAACCAAGTATGTAAGACATGTCATGTGTGTTTATGGTTAATGATTGGGACAATAAAGATATTATTAGCTTATGTTTGCTATTGAAACTAGTTATTTATCGAGAGCTAACCGCTAATTCAATTGACTAATTAGTCAGATGATCGTCGATTAATGTGACTCAATCTAAATGGATTTTAATTTTTCTAAGATGATTGATTAGTAAAACATATATTTTTGATGACTAACCGGTAAAAAAATCATTCATGACACTCTTTAAATGGATGTTCAACAATTCTACATCCACAAGTTTTTGTTTTGAAATCTAATAGTCACTTTTTAAGATGCAGAAAACAAGTGTACAGATCAGCCTTGGGATGCTTGGCTTCAACATTTTCCCCACGGTTAATCTCAGATATGCATATCTTGCGTTGAACTCATTATCCATGGTTCCCTAGATTAATTCATCAATATTGAAAACCGGCGACAACACCAACCACGGAGACAGGAAAAGAAGTCACCACTTATGTAAATGTATTTAATAAACTTCCTATAATTCGACACTTCAAAATGCAGAAGACAGGGTAGTTAGTTGTAATATTTCATATACTTTTTGGCATTTTTAAAGTACAAATAAAAAGTACCAAATCTTGTTTATCAAATATATGCAGATCTAAACATGTCAAACAATTAAACTATACATTTGAATCACACAGTGGAAACTAAATAGAATAAAACGTGTACCTCCAACTATTGCAACTCAAATTTGAACCTGACTTCAGCTTTGTTATTCCAGACACTCACTCACTCAAATCGATGGTGTATTATTCTATAAAGAGAAGAAGACTTGGTGATACAAAATTGAGAGCAACCTGTTCTATTTATAGAGTTTTGTCAATCATAAAGCTCATCACGATAAGAACAAGATGCGTGGATACGAATGATCAGAACGATTTGAACGTGGGTTGTTGTTTGTTGCTAAATGTTGTAGAAAATAAGGGTTGAATGTGAGAATAAAATAAACCATATACAAAAACCCACTTCCCATAGAAATCGCAAAGGAAAAAAATAGAAAAACAAGCTGGGAATAAATGAACCAAAAATTCCAACATTCTCTCTCACTTGGTCCATTTAACCCAACATCAATTATAACAAGAAACCAAATATCTGAGTCCTGATGATTGGTCTTCTAATAGTGAGTAATATCTTCAATGTACCACAATATACCTAGTCTCTCAATACTAGCTCTCAACTTAATGAATAAACCATATGTTTATTCACTACTAAAAATACGTTTTCGACATCGGTTATTTAGCGCTTTTAACGACGGTTCGCAAATCGTCTTTGAAGTTGTGATCGTGGAAATTGAACATTTTCCACGATAGTTCTTGAACCGTCTTAGTCTTTTCGTTTCTACATTGATTCTGCAAACCGTCTTAAATAGGTTTACTTGTTTAAAAATGTTAAAAACGTCGGTATTCGACAACATTTTTCATCTAAAAACCATCTTAGAATATTGATTCTAAGACAATTTTAGCGAAAACCGTCTTAGAATCGTAATATTCTAAGACTACTTTAGCCCAAAATCGTCTTAAAATCGTCGTATTCGACGACAATTTTCAACCAAAACCGTCTTAGACTCTATAGATTGTAAGACGGTTTTTTTCAAAAATCGTCTTTGAATCATGATATTCTAAGACGGTTTATCCTTGAACCGTCACAATTCTAAGATGATTTTTAGTGATAACCGATGTTGATTTTTTTTTTGTTTTTATATCAAACCAAATTAAACCTACAATTTTAGTCATGCAAACCCAAACAGATCAATTGTTATAAGATATTACAAAATTAATTTTGGTACTGAATTTCGACTAAGCAAAACCAATTAGTAACTAAAGAAAAGTTGTGAATTAAATTTAAATAATGGTACATCAAGCAAGCAATACCAAATAAGTATTACATATTTGACCTTCTATTTGAGTGGGACAGAAGGAAACTTTGTTTTTGCTTTTCCTCTATTTTTGTTTTTTTTATTTAAATAAAAGATTGGAATGAGACTCTCTACATGAACAATTCTACTCAAGGTAGGTTGGTCATTCCAAGTTAATTAAGGAGGAAACAATTACTTTTAACATATGTTCATACGCTATTACATTTCAAAACATAGTATAATTGTGGCAATTCGTTCATCCATCAGAAATAGCAATTTGAAAACAAGTATTGCATATTCAATAGGCAAGGAATAGGCTTAAACAATTTTGTGTTGAAAATAATACAAAAATGATGAACAAGTTTACATTAGTAATGCAGCTAACCTGCTGCTGCCACCGCTCGAGGCCATATTGTTACTGAATATCTGATGTATCAGTTGTCACAACTTTGGGAATAATACCAGCAACAATTTGTTCAATCAAGAGCTTACTTGATATGTGTAACTGAGGAAAAAAAATAGTTAGCAAACAACAGCTTGTAGCAGTTGCCAAAGAATTGCTGAAGGTAAAGAATGATTTTTAAGAATTTATGTATGACATCTCAAGGAAGACATATTTAACAATTCAATTGAATAACAATATTTAGTACCAAGATTACAATTAAAGTTAAATGGTAAACAGGAGGACTGAATCCAACTCCAACATCCAATATATAGGTTAATGTACAATTTAACAGGACATATCCAAATGGGAGAACACGTTACACTAGTTAATGTCTAATAGTGCTGCTTGAGTTTGTAGTTTTTTCTAGCCCATTTTTTATGAACATAAATTCTACAGTTTGACATATTTCAAATAGTTTCCAAAGGATGATCCAATAAGCAATTTTGATATAAAAAATGCTTGTCTTCATGGTGGACGTCAAGAATTTCTACATGAATTATACAAAAAGCACTTCAGTTTTCCCATTGCCATTAGTATAATGTTTTTTTTAAAAGAAAATTAAAAAAGGTTATGTCTCGCATAGTTTGCAAGATCCCCTTGATCACATAGCCCCATACTCACCCCAAATGTAAAAAATATATAAAATAAATGATAGTTGAACATAAACTAAAAAGTATAGCTCATGCAACTAATATGCTACTTTTCCTTAAGTGAGCGAAGAACACCTTGCATTAATTCCCTTTGCCATGACCCCGCATCTCCAGCTGGGGCTAAAACAACATAAGCACCATTTGATGATATTAAGTCTGTGCAGATGTGTGAAAAATAAGGAACACTTCACACTTAACCAAGAGGGGGGTGAATTGGTTAGTCTTGGTAAATTAAAATTTCTTTGATGAAAATCAGAGTTTCAAATCAGAATTTTATTGTCCTTTGGATCTTTATCACATAAACAAACAAGAATCTTTATCCAAGATTAATCCAAGACTTGTTATGCCACAAGAACACACATGCAAAACTGAATTCACACAAGTATAATCAAATCTGCAGAATATAAATCAAAAGCACAAGATTTATACTGGTTCACCTCAAAACCTATGAGGCTACATCCAGTTTCTTCTACTCAACTCTAGAGTAGAGTTCCACTATTGCAAATATTGTTCTTACAAGTATTTACAAGCTTCTCTTCATCAATCCTAGATGAAGTTCAGAGATCTAAAATCCTATTAGATCCTTAGAAGTCACACCCACACTGAGAACACTACTCAGCTGTCCTTGGAGCCCTATCTCCACTTGAAAGAAAAATCACTTACAATAGAACCACAAATACAAAGATTCAACAGAAAACTTTTACACCCACAAAGAGTAAGGAAAGAATTCACCTGATGATCCAAGAATGAAATGCATATGAATGAAAATCTCAGGTTGAATGCAAACCAATTATGTAGAACAGCTTTCCTTAGCCTTTGTGAAAGAATAACTTGCTTCACTAACACCTTAGTGACCCATGAATGAATTAATAGAAGCAAGACTCAATGAACCCAGGGGAATGCCTTTGTGAATCTTTAGAAAGCTCTAACAATGCTTAGAATTTGAAAATTTTAGTTCTTGTTTAAGTACTAAATCATAGAAGGCATGGGTTCAATTTATACTAATTTTCGTCACTACTACAAAAGGATCCTTTTAAGACGCAGAATCGAAGACGGTTGTACAAAAACCGTCTTAGAATGCTATGCGGTGGCATTCTCGTAAATAAGGCGTTGTAATTAAAGACGGTTACATGCAAACCGTCTTGGTTGATGAAAAACCAGGTCGGGCCTTTCATTTAACCGTGCTTGTTGTGTAATATTCAAAGACGGTTTACCACTAACCGTCTTTGTATTGGAGTTCTAATTTTTTTTTTTACAAATTTCTCTCTCTCTCTCCAGTGCCCTAAAAAATTAAAAACTTTCCTAAGTGTGTGGTCTGAGAGAGAGACATTCGCGAATCCCTGCACCCTCCTCGTTGCAGTCCGTGGCATTTCCCTCCGCTTAGGCTGGGGTGGTTTCCGGCAAGTGTGGTATGTCCCGGCGCGAGTCCTTGTAGAAGGTTATGCTCACGATTTCGCGTTTCGCAAATCCAGGTGAGTTCATTATCTTCTCTTTTCGATTAGGTCTTCGACATTTCGACCTTTGGGGTAAATGGGTTGAATAGCATTGTATCGTTTTAATGACTTTAGAACTGTTTGAGTTTTGTCATTTCATTGAAGCTTCTGTTCTTGATTTTGTGATTTCGAGGTTTCTGATTCGGTGACGAGGACGAAGTGCTCTGAAACGTGGTGACCTCGCCTTGTCCATTGAACTCACATACAGGTACATGTATATCCTGCAACTGTTATTCGTTGATTTGGTACGAAATAGGGTTATTCTGCTTTAACATTTTTCGGCATCGACTTCCCTTTTGTGAACAGCTTGACTGTCTGTGTTGTGGGGTTTTGGTTAGGGGTTTCAATGAGAGGGTATTGGGTTTACATTACCGAGTGTGTGGTCTGTTGTAGGTAACGGGTTTTGGGTTTTATTTGGTAGTTGACAGGGTTTTGGGTTTTTTCCTTATTGCCTTTGCCAAAGTTTTGATGCTGTTATAAAAACCCAACCTCCAACAACATGGACGTAATTCTCCAATGTGGATGTAACTGAGCATTTAGCATGAAACCTAAGATTCAAGCCTGTAATAGACACAATTAAATGATAATGATTAATAAAAATTGTGATGGGGCTGACATAGAGATGGAGGGAGTACTAGGAAAACAAACCAAAATTGGAAGGAAAGGACAACTCATTGTTGTTGCGATGTGTGGGACGAAAATAACTTGACTGCGACAATAACATTGCCAAGGCAAGGCAAGTCAAGGCATGTCTGGCAGAACAGAAGAGGCACGTGTAGGCACAAGCCAACAATCACAGCAAAAAAGAGAGAGATAGAGAGAGCGAGAGAGAGAGAGAGAGAGATAGAGTTCAGCATCAATAATAGTAATAATAATGATGCACTGTGGATGAAAATTCTTATAACTACATTGAGTGAGGTAGACCTTGTAGGGGACACTTCAAACCCCTAGTCATTTTGGTAATAATAAAACTTCTTTTTTAGTACGTCCAGTGTTTTTGTTTTTTCAACAAAACTTTCATCTCCTTATCATGTTTTTAGATTTGTTGATTTTTGTAAACATTAAATTTTCTATACTCAGTTTTGTGTATAGTGTAATATTTTACAAATTTTCTGACTTCGAATGTGCCATCAAAATTGTTAATCATAAAAAAAAATAGACAAAGGCTAACAAAAATGTGGTACACCATGTTTTTATACTATCACTAGCAGGGAAAACTCGTTTATTGTTTTTTATTTTATGTCACTTTTCTTTTAAAATGCACTCAATAAAACAGACACACATATTTAGGTAAAAAAATAATGACTTTGAGTTTTTAAAAAATAATATATCCGTTATGCAGTATATAACCTTGAATGTGGGGTGGATTCTTGTGTATTGAATGGCGTTCATCTCGCACTTTATTGTTTTACACTAATTTTATATTCTTTAATTTCTTTCATGAATAAAAATTAAGAGTTTACATTTATTTTCTCAATTTTTACCATGAAGTGTCGGGTTTGGAGTTATTAAAGAAAAACAAAGGAAGTGTAAAAATATAGTTATTATATATTTGGGTGGCAAATTCACTCAGTTAAACTTTTTTTACCATTTTATATGTACAACATATCCATCATTTGATATGTACAAAACTTGAATTTAACACCTTACTTAAACGAAATTCAAACACAAATTTCATTTTGAATCATATAATGGTCTTTTGATTAAACTTTGACGTTTTTTTTTTCCTTTTAATGGCATTCTGAAATAAATGTTAAATTTATTTCATAAGTAGTATTCAATTATGTACATTTTTTCAAAGGACATGGATGCTTCTTATCAAGGGTGTTTTAAAACAATACTCAATTATAAAAGGGAAGGGGAAAAAAAAAACTCCTTACATGTTTCTCTCCAAAATAATGAGTGACTGCACTAATTTCATGGATAGGGATATGTTCAGTTCTGGTTCTGAACAAACGGGGAAGAAACAATTTGGTTTTTGAGATATTATGAAATTTGAGAAACAAAGTGTGACAACTGAACGACATGATATGTTTGCCTCACACAGTTACACACTTAAGTGACTTAACTATTCATGCAAAGTGGATTGAATGTGTGGTTTCCTTTTCATGCATTATTATGGAAACTAAGACAAGAAAAGTCGATAGAATCGAAAAATACTAGCTAATACACCAAGAGGAAAAAGTCAAATGAACACGCATGGCCCCAGATTGATTTGCATACAGACTTTGTTAAGATAAGCCTATCTGTAAATGTTATGTTTGAGACACGTTTGCTGCATGTATGCCTAATACGTGTTAACATGTGTTAAAAAATAAAAATATAGAAAACATATATTTTTATTAAAAATGATAAAAAATTATGATAAAACAATATTTTATCCACAAAAGTATTGTTGTATAATATAAAAATGTCTATATTAACGTGTACTTTGTTTCACCTGAAAGCTAAGAACCCTAACTCTCAAATTGAAGCTTTTCGTCTCTCGTGCCCTACTCTATCGTGGCCTAAACCCCAGAATGTGTTGTCCCTCTCCTATCTGGCTTTCCTTCTCTGTCTAGTGGCCTAAACTCCCCCCTTGAAGCGGCTAAGCTTCGCCTCGGCTCGACCTGTGTCCCGTCATCTACATGAGTTGTTCTGCAATTTTTCATTTTAGATAAGGTAAAGTGGTGATTGATGTTTTGTACTCTGTGGTGATGCATGTGTGGTGGAGGAAGGTATTGGGTGGTTGTTTTGTTTGTGTATCAAATTGGGACTCGTCCGGGTCACAATGTTATGAAAATTTTAGTTTGTATCAGCACGAGTTACATGAGTTCTTCTCACACAATGGTATCTGATGATGGTAGTGTACTGTTCACGGATTTTCTTTCCCATATATGACGTTAGGGATGGACTTTAGGGAAATTTCAGAAGTAATCCCAATTTACGTGTTAACCCTCAGTCACCTATATTTGCGAGATGTGATTATTTAAAATCATATGTGAATGTTGTTTTTCCGTAATTTTGTCTCCACTAGTACATACTCGGAAGGCAAAACTCTATTATTGCTCTTTACTTATGTATCTTCCTTTTCACCCATTAAAAGTGTTTCCTGTTTTTGCTTTGTTAGTTATGATTTACTTTTAATTTGATGAGTATATTTTGTGTATGCTGATTGAAGGTTTCATGTTTTATAGGTAGTTTTAAATTTCTATACCAGAAATTGCATAT
>PYAF01003273.1:384671-416769 GCA_007407185.1 Glycine tomentella | reverse complement strand
ATATTATTCACTTAACACTAATTAATTCTTAATAAAGAGCTAAAATATTTGTATAATATTCTTAATAATACAAATAAATTGAATAACATTGCATAAAAAATTATTTAGGATAACTTCACATGTATAATAATCATAAAATCATACACACAAAATTTCAAGAAGTAAATAAATACTATATACATACAATTATCCAATAAGGTAGTTAATATTAATGTGCATAAATTATTTAACATAATATTGCATGCTTAAACAAATACCATAAACATACAATAAACTAAACAAATAAATAATTTAAACACATAACTCATAACTAAATTAATTTAGTACATAAATAAATTAATTATTAGCAACATTAAATAATGATATTATTAATTATTAATTAAAGACATTAAGGTATTTCACATAAAACTTTAATAGCAATACATGTATATGGTTGGGCAACGTATAAGTTTTTTTTTTTTTTTATATACAAACAATTATTAAACCTTCAAATTGTTTGAAAAGCGACGTGGGCTAGCCAAAGCTAACATGGGCCTTCACGAGAATTTTCAATATTATCAAAAACATTAGCCACATGGCCCAATCTTAAATCCAACAGGTACGTGATTCCTAAATGCCATTGTATTAATAGCTCGCGTCGGTAGCATCAAAATGACATGTGAGAAATGAAACGAAGGTCGTCTACACCGTCTTTAACCTTGAGTCAAGTTGCTTTGACCTAGATGCAACTCGTGGACCCGAATGGAAACCCGATGGTTTTTAGCCATTTACGAAGAAAAAATTATCGTTTTAAATCATAGATAAATAAGAAAATTGATTCCAATATGATTTTTAATCTTAATATGAATTAAAACAAGCTCAAATATAAAGCCCAGATTCAAATATGAAAACGCAAGACAAAGGAACCAATTGCTCTAATACCAAATGTTTATCAAATATATATTGATCTAAACATACCAAAAATTAAATAACACATTTAGATCAAACAGCGGAAGCTAAATAGAACAAAATATATACCTCCAGCCATTGTAGCTTAAATTCAAATTCGACTTCAGCTTTGTTATTCTAGACCCTCACTCACTCAAATCGATGGTGTATTATTCTGTAGAGAGGAGCATATTTGGTGATACAAATCTGAGAATAAATTATTCTATTTTATAGAGTTCTGCTTATTACAAAGCTCATTACAATAAGAACGAAATACTTGGGATAAGAATGATCAGAACTATTTGAATGTGGGTTGTTGTTTATTGTTGAACATTGTAGAAAATGAGGGTTGAATGTGGAAGGAAAATGGACCATGTATAGAAACCCACTTCCATAAAAAAAACAATGGGAGAAAACTGAAAAATAATCAGGAAATAAAGGAATCAAAAATTCCAAAAAAATCTTTCATTTACTGTAGTATTGAACAGATAACTGCATATAGAACTAAAATAGGCAACAACAATTTCAATAAGTACTACCAAATAAATTCCATCCAGAGAATCAAAAGTTTTCTTAAAGTAAAATAAACACATGATTTGATCATGGCAATCAGGGACCATAATTCGTATTTCGCGCAATATGCAAATCGGAAGTCCAATGGCTAATTAAGTAATTATAACTATCAAAGGATTATATCTAGAAAAGTAAATTCTAAATGGAAAAAACAACCAATCAAAAAAGAGGAAAGACACATGATAAGAAATTATATCAGCGCCCGTGCAATTGCACGGTTGAAAAAGTACAAAACAACTGAACGGTACCCATCTTTTTCATTATTACTAGTATGGTACCCGTGCGTATGCACGGGTGAAGGGTGTGTGTTGTTTGAGTTTAATAATAAAATCTAATAAATAATATAGATTTATGTGAATAATGATTAAAAATGTTAATAAAAAAATTTTGCAAAAATTATTCTAGTGTTTTATATTATATGTTTATTATATTGTTACAAATTAATATATACATATAAATATGTTAAATTTAACATATTTGTATGACTAACTATTATTTTGGAATTGCAAATAATTAAAGAATAGTAGATATTTAAAGAATGTGTTGTGATGATTGGACATATAAAGTAAAGAAAATCGTTGATAAAAAAATATATTTAGTATGATTATAACATAAAGTTGAGCAACCTAAGTAGAGGAACCTATGATAGGCAAATGTGGAAATGACTGCGAAATTTATTTGGGTCAAGCATGAATATTGCTCTTTTCAATTTCTCTCATGGCACCTATAACCATATACTCTATATCACATGTTTGATACTAAGGTAGTTTTTTTCATTAAATGTTCTTATTTATTAACATTTTTGTCCCCATGGCAATTCTATTCCGCCTTGTCATGACGAATGATAGTGTAATATAAAAAAAAATAAACTTTTGAAACCTAAATTCAGAGAATATGATAAATAATTTTTTTTTGTTAATAGAGTAGATATTATATAGATGAAGTGATACAAAAAGCAAGAAAAATTATGCATCAGTCATAATATAAAAGAATTTGTGTACAATGAAATCAATAAATCTGTCATGTACGTCGTAATTGAAAATAAATTTGGTATATATTCAACTTGCGTATGAGGTTGAATTTGTTGGTTGCATAACTTTGATAAAAAAAGTAGGACTTGAAAATGATATTATTTGTTGCTAGACAAAAAAATTTCAGTTATGAACTTAAATTAAATTAAACAACTGAAAAACTTTATGCAAAATCACATCTATTTTGTCCTTTCTGATACACCATGTATGAACAGTGCAATCCGTAAGTGTTTTTTTTTTCGTAATTTTTTTAAGTTAAAATATATTTTACAAAATTATTTAAAATAATTGTCCAAGCAAATCTCGAACGCATTATTAATGCAACACTCCAACCAACTGAGCTAATAGGTCAATTATATTAAAAAAAAATAATGTTGATACATATAACACGAAATTTTTTAATATATATTTAATACACATATAATTTTTATTATATTTTTTTAAAACTATAATTTTATGATTTTTAATGTGTATATTTAATACACATATAATGTAAATGAAAATTATATATTGGAAATTATGATGATGAATTGCAAAAGTAAATAAAGTCATTGTTAAGAAAATATATATTGGAATGATAATATAAAGTTATTTTTATAAATAGTTTAGTATGACCATAACATAAGAGAATTTGTGTACAATGAAATCAATAAACTTGTCATGTACGTCATAATTAATTGAAAATAAATTTGGTATATATATAACTTGCGTAGGTGGCTGAATTTGTTGGTGACATAACCTTGATCAAACAAAGGTAGGACCATAACTTTGATAAAAAAAAAAGGCAGGACTTCAAAATGACATCATTTGTTGCTAGACAGAATATTTTCAAGTCTGAACTTAAATTAAAGAAAAACAACTGAAATACATTATGCAAAATTAATGTTTTGCTAGTAAATTTTTCACTTGTTTAACTCTTCTCTTTCAATTTATCCAAGTAATATATTCATTTATCTCTATTTTGTCCTCTATTTTTTCTTCACTTCTATTTGTGTCAATGCTCACTTTGATAAAGGTCCTATATCGAATTTAATAATTGAACATTCCAGTGATCCTTTACCCTTCACCTAAATTTCTACAATAAACATCAGTTTCTATTTACTTACTTTTTCTAAACAACTATAATTGAACTATTGATTATAAATAGGAGTAATATTAACAAAAGATAAGTAACAACAACCAAAAATTGTATGTGAAAAAATCCTATCTGATAAGATAATACCAAACCGATGAAATCAACTGAAAATTTCATATATGAAAAACATCTCAAAAGTGTCATAAATTAAAAAGTAAAATGAGAAATAAAGAAACATACCTAAAATTTTCATTTTGACATTTGATCAAACACATAATTTGCAACCAATAAATCAGTCTAGAACAAAATCAAATAAATATTTTAAAAATTCTCCAATTGTCGTCTATTCTTATAACGACCCGTTTAATATTTTTTCCATAAAATACATTAACCGATAGACCATATCAAATAAACTTTTTAATAAATTTAGTTCATATTCACAATATTAGAAAAAAAATTATGAAGGAGAAAAAAAATAAAGAAAACAGGTGGGCCAAAACAAAATCAACCAAGAAAATAGGAAATAAGAAAATTGTTCACCTTTTTTGTTACAGGTCACTATAAATCATGAATAAATAATGAAGAAGTTGTGGTCATAGTGGCTGGCATATGCATCTTCAGCGAGGGTTGCGATGTTGAATAGTTAATGAAGAAATAAAAAGATATTTCACTGATTTATTTTTAGAAGAGAAAGAAAATAAATTGAGTGAACGAAGAAGGTAAGAGAAGAGAGAAAAAATGGTGAGAAGATAGATAACATCTGAGAAGAAGAACATTTCATATTTAAGAAAAGAAAGAAGATGATAAAGAAGATATTTGAACACACATAACTCTTTAAAAGGTAGTTAAAACAACATATCTAGACTGAAAATATATTTAAAAAACTTTAAGATCTAGCATAGTTTATTAATGACAAAATGAGTGTGAAGCAAAAAAAAGAGAAAGAAAGAAGTGAAGTCCAATAGTAATTTTTTCTTTTTGTGATAATATACCTTTGTTGAAATTAAGCCATAAGCAATTGAACCACTTAAGGTTTTATCTTTTGTTACGTCTGTGCAAACTTTTCAATAATTAGACTAAGTCAATTGAGATGAGAACCAACAATATTGAGAAATATGAAGAATCCAAAATAATATTGAGATTTTGTATTTTTTTAAGTGGCTAGTACGATACCCTAAGTATACAGGTAATACCACTGGTTACGCGTTAAAGAGATAAAGTGTGAAAGGGATGAAAGAAATGGTATAATGAGTATTTAAGACATAAAAGAAAATATTAATTTACTTATCAAAAAAGGGTGCAATTAGCAAGTCTTAATTTGAAAATATTGGAGTACACTTATAAGCAATTAGAAAGTTTTAATTTTAGAATATTGACGTGCACTTATTAAAAAAAGGGTGCAACTAGCATTTTTAATGTCCAATTACCATTTTACCCCTAGTTTGCCAAGTGTCAGTCAACTGGAAAGGGCAAAAACAGAATTTTGGAATATTGACATGCACTTATAAAAAAAGGGGTGCAATTAGTGATTTTAATATCCAAGTACCATTTTACCCCTAGTTTTGTCAAGTGTCAATCAACTGGAAAGGGTAAAAATAGAATTTCATATGCCTATTCTTTTCATATAGATATAGTAGATTAGGAGAAGAGAGATTCTCTCTAAATTTTTGGTTAGAAGAAAAATAATTTAAAAGTTTCAGAAGTGATTTAAGAATAAAGTCATTCAATAAAACGTGGACACTAAAAGGAGAGATATTTTCTTTATTATTTGTATATATCATCATTTTAGTAAAAAAAATGTAAAAAGAGAAAAATTGTAGAAGCTGTAATATGTTGACAGTTGTAAATGAAAAAAGAGATTGGACAGTTTTTATAAACATATTGATGACAAATAAGAGGTCCAATAAAATAACACAAAAAAAAGCCCGTTTGTTTGGGATGGAACACAATGAGAGTATGATAAATTGTTTTTTTTCCCCTCTAACTAGTTTCTTGTTGGACTTTAATTGGCTTTTTACACAATTAGAAAGAGGAAAATTTAGAAGGAAAAAAATCATAATTGTAGTACCGGTTAACCTAGAGGGATAGAGAAGAATAAATTGGTGCTTAGTTCATTTTCTTTTGTAAAATTCATCTCTGAAAACTTATTTCCGTATGGAGGGTATATGATGGACTCCTAAACTGATTCAAGTCCTGTTTGCCCCGATCTTCCTTGCAATGGAATCAATTCTTCAATTGAAAGAAAAACAGAGTATGTAGTGCTCTATTTTCAAGACAGCTTTTATATTTTGTGATTGAAGAAATGGGTTAATGGAAGAAGATTAGAAACGGATTTGGATTGACACCATGGAATAGGAATTCCAATAAGTCTTGCAAGAATCACCACAATAGCTCAGAAGCTATTGATAAGAAACAAGAAGTTCTAAACTAAGAACAAGGGAGAAAATTCTCAACCTAACACACACAAAGTGCATTCAATTTTCATTCAATCAAAAGTTGTTACAATATGTTGAAATGTAACTTATATAGGACACGAAAATATAAGCTAATGAAATGTAAATGCGTCCTAAATGAAACAAAAATGTAGCTTCCAAGGGAAGCTATCCAAACAGCTGTTTTAAAACTGAAAATGGCGCCTCTGCAGCAGGAATGGTAATAATCGATTATTTCGAAAGGTAATCGATTATTTTGAAGCAAATAATCGATTACTAACTCTTGGTAATCGATTACATTGTTCATTTCAGCCTGGAATTGACTCATGAACAAAATAATCGATTATCTCACCAAATAATTGATTATCACAGGAGCTCCCAAAACCAGGTAATCGATTACTTGGTTTGGTAATCGATTATTTTGCTCATATTCATCCTGGAAACTGATTTATGGTCAAAATAATCGATTAATTCGACATGTAATCAATTAAAACAGAGTTATTTGCATTTTTCAGACTGATTTAATCGATTACTGGATGCTTGTAATCGATTACAGGTATCAAAAGATGCTTTTAATCTGTTACAGGATGCTTTTAATCAATTACAACAGACAACACTCCTTTTGTGTTTTCACTACTTTTATGGGCTTCTTCTTGCTTTTCCAAGAGATACAAGTTGAATTGAATATGATCTTGAAGTATTTGAGCCCTAGCCCTTGTCATTGGCCCTTTAATCACCAAAGGAAGTATCTTCATGTGCAATTCCAAGTCTTCCTTCCTTGCCTTGATTTTAGGATTGTATCAGTATATTTGGAAAAAGAATTACTCAGAACACAAAAGGGAGCTATATTAATAGAAATAGGAGGTAAAAATAATAATTGCCAAGAAACAGCCCTCGGTTTGCCTTGTTCTAATGATTGGCCAAGTCCCTTAAGGTTTTCACTTCATAAACATCCTTCTTTGCTTCCTGCACTACCAATAATAATTAAAGGACTATTTTACCCTTCATTTAGCACCCCTTTTCCTCCCCTGCACAACCCTAGCCGTCAACAGTCTATACCACTGCAAACCCCATCTCCACCCAACACAATTGTGTCGGCGGTCCTCTGTCAAACAGCACCAACACCACTTTGCCCCATCGCTTTCCCTCTCTTACTTCTCTTCCCTATGCATTTTTTCCCCATTGCACTATTTCCTTCTGTGCTCTCCATTGTTGTCGTCAATGTCGAAATTCTAGCACCTCTTCCTATTCTCCTGTGCGCCGCCAAGAAAAGAGGGAGGTTATGTGGAAAATGAGAAATGGGGGAAGGGGCTTCTTTTTTACCTTCACCATAACGAATTCTACCCTTTGCAAGTAAAACATTTTTTTTTTTCACTTTTTTCAAAATTTTATTTTTTTTCTCTTTAGTTTTGTCCCTTGGAGAACCCCCTTTCTCCCTGTCGATCTCTCTTCAGCCTTAGAGACCTAGCCTCTTCCTCTCCACATTTTTCTCTGACAGCGGACCACATCATTGTCAACAATCATTAGTTGATTTTTTGCTACTACCATTCCTCCTCTCCGACCATCACCAATTCTTTGATGTTGTCATTTCTCCTCTTTGACCATCATTATTATTTCAGACCAACCTCGACCTTTGTTGTTGCTACGAAAAAAGTCGCGTCGCTTGAGTTTATGTGAACGCAACAATGGAAGATCGCGAAGTGTACAACAAAGGGAGCTCTATAACAACAACGGATTCTTCTTCAAGCGCGAAGGTCATCAAATCAATGCTTTGCTGTCCTCAAAGGCGAAGGAAGTGGCAACAAAGAAACATCAGAGAGAGTGCGAAAACAAAATTGATTTGGGGGATTTGGGACTTTGTGTTTCTGTGCTGCTTGGGTTTTTCTTAGTTGGTTTAATGATGACTCATGAGATGGAAAGAGAAAAGGGGAAAACGAAAACCACCGATGACGGTGCACGGTGGAGTGGGACATGTTCCCTCGTCCAGAAATTTATCTTTTCTCTCAAATTTCAACCCCAAAACACTATTTCTTTGTTGCACTATGACTGAGAAATAAAAGTTGGGTAACAGGTTCACATTTGATGTGGAAGAGCATAGGAAATTTGGTGTTTGGAAGAGGAAGAGCATTGTGCGATTGTGTTCATGATGCTTGGTAATTAATTCTTGCTTGGACAACTTGTCGGCTAAAAAATTTATGTAAATTTGAGAGTGGGTTGGTTAAATTTTTGTATTGCCTGAATTTTTTCTTTCCTTTAACTTCATGATTCATTTCCCTCATCACACCGTGGTGGCACCACTGTTGTCCTTGTGGTTTTCGGTGGTTCTTTGGAGGTGGTAGAAAACGAAAACATAGTGTGCTTGGAAGTGATGGAGGGGTGGAGGTGTTTCCTTTGACCACAACTTCGGTGTTGTCGCCACATTAACGGAAGTTGGCTCTTGGTGGTTGTCATGGACGATGCGATTTGTTGGTGGTGGTAGTGCATATGTTGATAGGAAAAGACAAATTGGCCTTTGATTAAATAAAAATGGATAAATAGTCATTTTTATCCGTAAATTCAAATTTTAGTCCTTGAAAAAAGTGTAACAAAGTCATTTATCCGTTACTCTTAATGAAGGAGTTTACATGACACAAATGGATGAAAATTGTCAACATGTTTGTCGAATAAATTGGATAAATTACCATTGGACTAAAATGTTAGTAATTTTTCATTAGATCAAAATGTTAGTATTTTTTTGAACCAAAATGTTAGTATTTTTCCATTAGACCAAAATATCAGTAATTTTTTTTGGACCAAAATATCTATGCATTTCTATTTGACTAATTTATTTCATTTCATTTAAGGGTAAAATATAATTTAATATCCATTTTCTCCCTTTTTTATCGTTGCAAGCATAACATTACAATAAACATTTTAAAAAAAATAGGAAAACAAATATAAGTTATAACAAACACAATAATAAACTTAATTACTCTAACAAATATTGTAACTCAAATGCAACCACAATAACACCAGTAACATTTTTAAAAACTTGATTAATTATTATTATTATTATTACTTACAAGTTATTTATGTTAGATGTTACATATTTGTAGGATGAGATTAACTAATCTCAATTTGCTCCACAAGTTGAACAATCTCCAACTAATTTTAAAAGTACTTCAACTCCTAATGCTGAAGTGCTTAAGTTCCAACTCCAACTACCACTCAAAGTGCTCCAACTCCTATTATTGTGAGTGACTTTTACATATAACTGATTAGTTATTGTTAGATTATGTTATGTATAACTACTTACTATTTATAATTGTTGTAGGAAACAAGCTTCATACTTGTGTTTAGACCACTTCCAGATAGGTATTCAGCACCAATTCAAATTATATTCCAAGATGTACCATCTCATAGGATGAACCAACTGAATTACATGAGCTTCATACCCACACCAAGGCTGCCCTGCCGTCAAGATTCGAAGAAGTGAAATATGAGACATGTTTATCTTTTGTTTATAGCAGATTTTGATTGATTATTATAATTTGGATAAATTTGTAATGATTGGTAACTGTTACAATGTTTATTTTTGTACATTAGTAGAATGTTTATTTTTGAAAATTTCTATTGTGGCACTATTAGGTAGTGACAAAATCAAGTTGAGTTTCATTCTTTGTAAGGATTAACTTAATGGTTGTGCATTATTGTTTGAGCCTCATATTTTGGATAAAGTAATGTTACTTAGAAATTTCATAGCAACAAACATATTATGCTTGTTATAACTTATGTTTGCTTCCCTATTTTTTTAAATGTTTATTGTAATGTTATGGTTGCAACGATAAAAAATGGGGGGAAGATGAAAATTAAATTATATTTTACCCTTAAATTAAATGAAATTTAGGGTCTGACAAATTAGTCCAATGGAAACGTACTAACATTTTGGTAAAAAAAAATATTACTGTTATTTAGGTCCAATGAAAAATTACTGACATTTTTGTCCAATGGTAACTTACTAACATTTTGGTCTAATGGTAACTTACTAACATTTTGGTCCAATTATTTAGCAGTCATGTTGACAATTATGTTTGTGACATTTTCGTCCTTCTATGCCACATAAGCTCTTTCATTAACGGTAACGGACGGAAGTTAACAAATAGATGAATTGTCACACTTTTTTCACTTTTGAGGACTAAAATTTGAATTTTCATCTTTCGGGGATAAATTTGTCAGTACTCTACACATTTAGGGACAAAATGACTATTTACTCATTAAAAATAGTAACATATCCAATGGTTAAATAAAAAAATTAATTTCATACAGTATGAAAGAAAATATATTTTCACATGGTAGAATAATTCGTCTTGTAAAGTGCCTGCATTTTCTCTTATTTCTACTGCTTAGTAAGGAACTCAACATGAGTTCCATAAAAAAATCTCATTTTCTACTTAACCAAACTATTCAAAATCACACACTTCCCTTCCTTCCTTGTGCTTCTTTTCTCACATATTTTCCACCAATTATAGACAAATAATGATCTTAGACTACCTTATAATTTTTTCTTGCGTGTATGGGTTTGGAAGTTGAAACACCCGACACCTTCCCATCCTTTTGGTTTATTTTCTTTTTTTATAATAATAATAATAATAATAATAATAATAATAATAATAATAATAATTCTTATGCACTTATGATGTGCTCAATATCAATGGAATAAAATATTGACGACATAAATGAGCTATGGGAATTTGGTGTCAATGACTTTGAAGAGAGTTAAGTTACAATTTTGTGGAGCCAACAAAGTAAATTTCCGTCTTCACAAAAATCATCGTGAATACCAAAAATCGATTATTTCACTTAAATAACCATTTTTTACCAACTTATCGAATATGTGTGAATCATAATCAATTTTTATGATTATTAGCACTGACTTAATCGATTAATTTTTTTATCATAATTTATTACATATACATTTTAATTAATTATTTGTGAATCATAATCGATTTTTGTGTTTATTTATTACTCTCTTTCTTATTTCATTCGTATTAAATAAATTTATAATATTATTTGTATTCTATTATTTGCTCATTTCTCATAAAAGAAACATCACAATATATTTCTTTATTTCTATTGTATTCGGCCTTTTTCAAATTATCTTATATTTTCATCTCTCTTATTTTTTCCCCTCTAAACCAAGCACAAAGTTAATGTTGAGACCGAATTCATAGAGTAATGACTACTGAGTTGCACAACAAGATGCCGTATTTCTAGGCGATTTTGATTTGAATAAATGAGTTCTATGATAATTTGTGCAAAATTTTGTCGTGTTGATGATGAACCTTGCACTATATGTTGAATCCATGGAATGGTGTTATCATATCATTATGGATGCTGAATCAAATTGATCAAATATTGTGTAGTGTTTTTTTTTTAAAAAAAACTTAATATTGTGTAGTTTTAAAAGAAGAAAAATTAAACTATTGACTATAGGGGTTCTGAACAGTGTTGTGAAAATCAGTCCGAACCGATCGGTCGGATCAGTCCAATTGATATTCAATGGCATAACCAGGACGATTTTATTATTAGACTGACTGTGCATTTGGCCCTGAATGACCGACCAACGACCTAGTGATCCGAATGGTTTTTGGAACCCGGTTTGGATTTCACTTTGCTGCCTTCATGCTCTCACACTTCGACCGTCACCGCCACCGCCACCATGTCACGCTTCACGCTTCCGGAAAAAGGGGGGGCTTTGGATTTCTTTGCAGTAGGAGGCTAGGAGGGAGAAAGATAACATTTGTACCCCTGAAATTTCCAAAAAGTGATGACCAACCTGAGAGGTCGAGCCTGATAACGTCACCTTTGGTGTTGCAGGTGACTCCGGTGAAGCCGCCCATGAGTACTGATTTCCCTGCAGCGTCCCAATTCGTGGGGTATTTCCCCGAGAGAGACAAGTCCTTCATCAGAGAGAAAAATTGTGACTGATTATTATTCTTGGTGGTGATAGCATGCGAGAGGGAAACTACGATGAGTATGATGATAGCGAAGAGGGTGATGAAGGGGTGGCTCATTTTGAGAGAGAAAGAGGAGGGGCGTAGCAGGAGGAATAGAAGAATATATATGTGGAGGGATTAAGTTTTTTGCTTAATCTGGGCCAGATATTGCTTCATGTATTCCTTTTATTGTTTCCTGCAATTTCTATTTTACATTTCAAAATGGGCTTTTGACTTATTTTATTTATTAAAAACTGAACTTGTTTTAATTTAGGTAGTTGCTATTTACACTCTCTTTTATTATTAATATATTTTGTTTTTGTTATCAACTTTAATATTTCAATTATTATTTGAGATTTTTGAGTATGAAATTATGGATGAACTTTTCTTAATTAAATAATGTTAGTTATATAAGTATATATAAATAATTTTGAATTTTTTAATATAGACTGGGTCAAACTGGACCAATTACTGGCTTACCGGTTGGACCACTAACCCACTACCTCGACCGGGTCAATGATCGGATCAGGTTTTATAACATTGGTTCTGAAGCTTGATGGCCTGAGAGCGAAAATCGATCAAATACAATTTTTTTATCGAATCAAATATATTTTATTTTATTATATAATAACACAATGACAGAAAATTGATAGGTAAAGTTTTTAGAAAAAAAACAAAACAGGCTAAGGATATGATTGGGAAGTGACAAGGATTTAAAGCATGTATATATAGTTTCATTATATTATATTATTAGTGCATTTAATTTATTGATGATTTCTATTAAAAAATTTATTCAATATCTTTAATGAAGTTTACCCTTTCAACCTTGATATACTTTTTAACCTTGTTATATTAGACCTATATTTACTTTCTATCCATGGCTGGAATACTTAGCCTTACTTTTCAACAATTCACACCTTTCTAAACTGTGTGCAATTGAACTCCCTCCATCTTAGTTCCCATTTATATTGCATATTGATATAAACTCTCAATTATATGTTGTGCATAAAATGACATTATACCAATTTAGCTCTATCATATATTTGATTATAATAAATTGTTTATAAGGTACCTAACCTAATCACTGTTGCTAATTATGATTTTATTATATATGCTTGCATATCATGAGACAAACTTATTTGAGACATATCCTATTAGTTTTCCTACGTGTCAAAACTTTTTCCTTTACTATGATATATACCTCAAAAACTTTTTCCCCAAATAGGGAAATAATTCACACAATTTTCTTTCACCTTCAAATAAAACCTTCAGCGGCTTAAGTTTTATTTTGACACTTCCCGGTTCCTGAAAGTGTAAAGCAATCCCTAAAAGTCTTGATCAATTGTTCATGTCCTAGATGTATGTGAATTGCTTCTTTGTGATTGCCTTCATTATGATTAGATGCATATATTTGAGATTGACATGCTTGTGGAGGAAATTAGTCCATCCTTCTCGAGCTGTGTTTTATTTAAAGTTTATTAATTTATATATATATATATATATATATATATATATATGGTAATAGGTATGTCCCACACTAACAAAGCCATGGTTGTAGCTCTCCGGCGACTAGCTAAAGTATTGGAGAGGAATGCACGAAGAGTTTCAAGGACTGGATAGGTTTTTGAAATGCAAGCCATCCCAGTTTAAGGGAGGTTAACTATGACCCCAATGGTGCATATCTCTAGATACATGAGATGGAAATCTTTGGAGCATTGCAGTGCACTAAGACACAAAAGGTACTCTATGCTTCTTATTTGCTAATGGAGGAAGTTGAAAATTGGTGGAAGCACGCTTGCACTAGCATAGAGAATCTTGCCTAACAGCTTGTTTGGGAGAACTTCAAGGCGAGACTTTTGGAAAAGTACTTTCAAGCTAACATCAAGAACCAGAAGGAATTGGAATTTTTGGAGCTGAAGCAAGGTAACATGCTTATTGGCAAGTATGCCGTGAAGTTTGAGGAATTTTCTCTCTTCTACCAACAAAACCCAAATGAGGCATCTAAAAATTCATTAAGTTTGAGAATGGACTAAGGCCATATATTAAATTCATGAAGGGTTACATGCTTGGCCTCTTATCATATGCATTCCTAGCTACGAGGAAAAGGAAGATCCTTCCCAGATTCCCGTTCCCCAATAGCAATGGATTAGGGATGTTCTAGTCATGACTAACTTAGAGATTCTATTTTCCTTACAATTATTTATCTCTTCCTTAAGGAAATTCGGTCTCGGGTCTTAAGCCAATTGTCGAGTCAACACTAACTAAAGGCCCATGATAAGTTCATAAGCTTGATGGAAGGGAGACCTCAAGCCAAGTGGAGTAAGCATGGAGGAGTCAAGTCAGTTTTCTATTCTTTTCCTTAATGCAGCTGGGCCATCCTGGACTCTGGCATATCTTAACCAAACCTTTTGCATGGGCTCCCAATTGTTGCACTTTGAAACATTGTTGAATTATTTGTATTGTTATTTATTGGCAAGTGTACCGACTAGTGTAGTATTTTCGAAATGAGTACAAGGTCATCTCCACAAGGACTTGCTTGTATTAGTGAATTTTTGCAAATTTTATATCTAGACACTAATAAAATTGGTTTTCAAAGTCATAATGCAAAATAGTAAAATTAAATTGCAAGCAATTAAATGTAGACTTAAGCTAATGAAAAATAATGAGAACAAATATCAAATAGCTGGTGCAGAACTTGGATTCAACAATGTAATGAACTAATTGGGATTTTTTGTGATACTAAGTCAACATCATAGTAATATAAATAATTTTTCTATTCAATGGTAACCCTAGTGTTATCTCAACCTTCTAAAGTCCTCTAACCTTGATTTCTTAAGTAAAAAAAAGCTAAATCATTTTACTTAACTCCTAATCTCATAGCAAGCTAAACCAAATTATTTGATTAATAGAACAAAGGTTACAAAGAGACTAATAAAAATTACTCTAATTGTAGATGCAATGTTCATTAGACATTATTCTCAAATATAATTTTAAAAGCATTTTCCGATGATAACAAAACATATAAATCATGTAGTTAGGTGATAAAACCAAAGACAAGCATTAAAAACAAAGAATAAGCATTAACACTAAATTATCATTGAATAAATAGTAAGAATAATTACATGAGTGTTGCTAGTACATCAAATCTCCAACTAAAAATGAGATTGGTTCCTTATAGACATGAGAAACATTCAAAATTACAAAGGAATTCAAAAAAAATGGAAGAAAATGAAGTTTTAGAGTGTTTGGAGGTGCGACACCAAACCCTAGGATGATGTTGGAAGTTGAAATTGATTGGGTGCCTCCAAATGCACACAAAACCTTCATTTTATCTTTTCTACATATAGGTACTCTTGTTTAGTGAATTGGTCAATTTCGCTAAGCGAATTTTACTTGAGATCATATTTCTCCTTTTAGTGGACTTAATTTTCTTAGCAAATAGGTCTTTGTTAAGTTACTTTTGTGATGCTGATGTGGCCTCTTCAATTGAAATTTGCTAAGTGAACATAATTTCTCGCTTAACCACTTTATTTGCCACATGTGACATGTCCTCTTCTAGATCTTCTCACTCGCTAAGTGACTTCTTCTAGACTCAGGGGGAGCTAGAGAGGATCAAGAAGCTGAGGTTCTTACACATTGGAATGTTTAGGCTTTTACATGCCAATTCAATTTAATGACATTTGTAATTTGTGCATGTCTAAGATGATCCATTCTATGATCTATTGCATAAAACTCATTCATGATTTTGCATTCATGTTTTCACAAAAGCATAAGTTTCATAAAAAAAAGTTTTTCTGAATCACAAGGTTTTCATGAATGCATAAAAAGCCAAGTGTTCCATGTTTCAAGTTTTGGAAAAATATTTTCTCACTGGTTCAATCATTACCAGCAAGTGGTAATCTATTACTTGAAAACAGAGAACCTATTTAATCAATTACGAGATTGTGGTAATCGATTACACAGTTCAAAATCACAGAATGAACTTCCTGTGATAATCGATTATAGCATGGTGGTAATCGATTACTTGTCAACTATTTTGAATAAAGCTTCCTGTAATAATCGATTACATTGCGATTTAATTGATTACATTGTTCATAAATCTTTTTTCAGAAAGTTCAAGAACACTTAATTGATTACATAAGTGATTTAATTGATTACCGACAGTTATAACAGTTTTGTCTATAAATAGAAACAACTTGTTTAAAGGAAAAGAACAATGAATTTCATAACCTTTCTGAAGAGAAAAAAGATACTACTAGTTATTCTGTGTTTGACCCTCAAATCCTCAAGCTTCAAGAAACCTTGAGAGGATTTCTTTTCTGGGAAACTTTCTAAAGAAGAACTTGGAGAGAATGTTCTAAGATCTTTCATTCAACCTTGATTCAAGTTTGATAATCTTTTGCATTCATCTGTAGTGGATCATCAAGTTGTTTCTTTCTATACTACTTTGGTTGTAATTCGTTTTAGAATTTCTGAGTTGTGTAACTAGTGCAATAGTTTTTCTTAAAGCTTGTCTAAAATAGGTTTTTCTAGAGGGAAGAGTAAAAAAAGGTTTTCTCTATGTCTTGATCACAGAGAGTATAAGGGAGTTAGATTTCTTGTTCTTAATCTAGGTCTGATTGAAAGTGATTGTATAAGCTTGTAAGAAAAATATTGCTGATAGTTGAACTCTAACTAGTTGGTTAGGAGAACTGGATGTAGCTTCTCTAGGTTGAGAAGTGAATCATTATAATTCTTGGTGTTGATTGCTTCTTCTTTATCTTTTCTTGTGGTTATTAATTGTCTTTCGTTGGTATAACTTTTCATAATCAACTGAGACTTTCTTGGTGTAATTGCAATCTATAAAGATTGGTGTTTGATGATTGAAAGTGTTTAAAGGTTGTTTTGTGATACGATCCCTTTTAACTCTGATTGTTTAAAGAAATTTTAATTGGCCAAGAACAACCAATTCACCCCTTCTTCTTGGTTTGTGTGTTGTTCATACTATTTTCAATTGGTATCAAGATCTAGTTCTTGTATGTTATTCAAGATCACTACTTTCTTTTAAAATAAAATGAATACCACACAGATCACTTTTAAGGAGGGTGCCTCTCTCAATCCTCCTCCAATGTTTGAGGGAGAACACTTCAATTTTTGAAAAAATAGAATACAGATTTTCATTCAATCAAATGATCCTGGTGCATGGAATGCAATTGAAAAAGATCCTTTGATACCTACCAAAACTTTTGATAATGAAAAAGTTCCCAAAGAATGAGATGAAATGACTGATATAGAAAAGAAGGTAGTTCAATACAATTTTAAAGTAAAAAATATGATAACCTCTGCTTTGTCTTTTGATGAGTTTTTTAGAACAGTTAGGTGCAAGAGTGCAAAAGAAATGTGGAAGATGCTAGAAATCACTCATGAAAGAACTGAAGAAGTAAGAAAATCAAGAAAACATATTTTGATCCATGAGTATGAAATGTTCAAGATGAACACAGCAAAAAGCATTTCTCAACTCCAAACTAGATTCACTCATATAGTCAATCATCTTCTGGGTCTTGGTAAAATGTTTGATGTAGAGGAACTCAACATCAAAATTCTGAAGTGCATGACAAGACCTTGACAACCAAAAGTGACAGCAATCAAAGAATCTAAAGATCTGTCCAAAATGTCTATGTTTGCACTTTTTGGTAAGTTGCTTGAATATGAATTAGAAATGTCTCAACTAACAAATGCGGAAGATGCAGACAAGAAACAAAAAAGCATTGCTTTAAAAGCCGCATCTTCAAAAGCTGAGAAAGATGATGATTCAAGTGAAGATGAAGATGATGAAAATCTAAATCTTATTATCAAAAGATTTGGCAAGTTCATGCAGAAAAACAAGAACAGGAGGTTCACAAAGTTCAACAAAAGAAATGATAACAAAAACACCAACAACTTCAATTGCCTTGAGTGTGGAAAGCAAGGCCACATCAAGGTTGAATGTCCAATTTTCTTGAAGAAACAATTAGGTTAAAAGAAAGGAAAGAAAGAAAGGAAACCCAAAAGAGCCTACATAGCTTAGGAAGATAATGCATCAACAACTTCTAAATCTTTAAGTGAGAATGAAGAAGCAAATTTTTGTTTAACATCAATCATTGATGAAGAAGAGTCAAGTACAGAATCTGAGGTAAATCCTGAAATTGATTAATTAGTTTATGCTTTTAATGAAATGCATGAGGAGGCAAAAAAATTGGTTGTCTCCAATAACAAGCTCAAAGGTGACCTTAGATGACATACTACTAAGCTAGCTTCAATGCAAGTTGAACTTTGCAACTTGAAACAAGAAAATGAAAAAATTGTTTCAAGCTACGAAGCAAATGGTTGTGTGTGTGCCTCTTCTTTTGCAAAAGTAGATGAACACAATGTCTTGAAAAAAGAATTTGATGATTTCAAAAAGAGCCATTCTGAAAAATACATGCCTTTGCTATCAGAAAACTCTTACTTGGTAGATCTTTTGAAAAAGCGCTATTGAGGAAAATGTAGTTTTAACCAAATGTTAAGTGTGCAAAAGTATGCTTCAGATAAATTTGGATTGGGATACAGCTATCAACCAAAACCTTTTCAAAACACCAAGTTTGTAACCCCAAAACCGATGAATAGAAAAAGGTTTTAAAAAACAAAGCATACTAAAATGACTCATTTTGAAAAAGGATCAAAATTTGTAACATGTGATTACTGCATGAAGAAATGTCACACATTCACACAAGTGTTATGCTAGAAGGTTCTATGTGCCAAATGGAGAATGCATATGGGTTCCTAAGAAAAAGAGAAAAATAGCTAATCCCTATGGACCCAACCTTAATTGGGTACCTTTCTTTGCAACTTGATTTGATTATTGCACATATGTCTAAGAGCTAAAGCTTCACTATGATACTTGGATATTGGATGCTCTAGGCACATGACAGGTGATAAATCCATGCTCACTAATCTGATATTAAAGGAAGGAGGATTTATCACCTATAGATATAACAACAAAGGAAAAATAATTGGAATAGGCAACATTGTTGATAACTTCAAAACCAAAATCAGAAATGTGCTTTATATTAAAGGTCTAAAGCATAATCTTCTGAGCATAAACCAACTTTGTGACAAAGGATTAAAGGTATCCTTTAACAATAATTGTTGCCTGATATGTGATGGCAAAACTGGTTAGGTAATTCATGTTGGGAATGAAAACAATGATATACACACAATTAACCAAAAGGGGGGTGAATTGGTTTATAAGAGAGTTAAAAATTTCTTTGAAAAACAAACTAGCAGCGGAATTAAAAATGGATCGTATTGCTCAATCACCCTTTATCATAATCAGAAATTTTCTTTCAATCAAGATACACCTTGGACTGCATGTAATGTCAGAAACACTTCTTGTTGATTATGATTTGATCACCCAAGAACAAGTAATGAAAGATAACCAGATTAGAATCAAGAGACAATAATTTATACTGGATCACCTCTCAAAAGAGAAGCTACATCTAGTTTCTTCCAACCAAACCTTGGTTAGAGTTTCACTAAATCAAATTCTATTTTTTACAACCTTTTACAATTGATATCCTTTATCAAACCTAGATAAAGAAATGAAATCTAAACCCTATAGACTTCTAAAGACCAAGAACCAGAGTACACCACTCTGTTCTATCCTCCAGAGTACACTACTCCAAAATAAACTTTAAAGAACCTTTTGTATCTTAGAAAATACAAGAATTAAAAATAGACAAAATAAATCACAGTTAAAAGTTCAAGAAAGATATCACATCATGATCCTCAGTATATGAATGAGATGTATTTTACCAATCAAACAAAGTTTGAATGAATGCTTTGCAGAACACAACTTTCTTGAAACCTCTTGTTCAGTCTTTGTTTAAAACAACATGATCTTTGATGTATGAAAATAGAGTTTTGAATCAAGATGTAGAGAAAATCTTTTCTCAGACTTTTAGAGCTTTTGTGGTGAATGAGTACTTTGTAAAAGCAAGATGTATATTTTCTCACATTTTGAGATATATATTGAAATCACAGACCCAATAGCATTTTATAGAAAACAGAGTAAGCTCTATGTAATTGATTAAATCGTTAATGTAATCGATTATTTTCAGTAATGTAATCGATTAATACACAAAATAATCAATTAAAGTGTTCTAAGCTCTTTCTGGAAAACATATAAGAGCAATTTAATCGATGTGTAATCGATTAAAGCGGTCATAGCAGATTCAACTTTAAGATTATGTAATCGATGACATAGTACGATAATCGATTAAAGCAGTCATAACAGATTCAGCTTTAAACTTATGTAATCGATTACATAGTATGGTAATCGATTAAAGCAGTCAGACTTGTTTTTTGAGTTTTTACACTGTGTAATCAATTACCATTTGCCTGTAATCGATTACTATGTCCTTCACAGCTTAAGTAATACATTACCAATGTTGGTAATTGATTAAATCAATGCTAAAATGAGTTTTCCAAAACTTAACCATGAGAAATTAATTTCTTTATGTAAACATGAAAACTTTTATGCTTTAATGAAATCATGTATGCATGTTAATGATCATGTTTATGAAATGCAAGGATCATAAGATAAGCCTCTTAAACACTTAACAAATTACAAATGCCTTGGCATGTGAAAAATTAAAATCTTTCTTCTAAGGCACATGCTTCATCCTTGACTTGATTCTTCCAGCTCCCCCTATATCCAACAGGGAAAAGAAAAGGAAACATTTACTTACTTGCAATAGAACATGCATTCATTCATAACATAAACTGCTTAGTGAGTAAAATTGATGAATAACGGCTTTGGCATAGAAGAGCAAGTCACATCAACATGCATCATATGAACAAGCTCATAAGGAAGGACTTAGTAATTGGATTGCCTAAACTCAAGTTTGAAAAATACAAACTTTGTGATGCTTATCAAAAGGGGAAACAAACAAAAATATCTTTTCAAAACAAAAACATTGTTTCCACCACAAGACCTCTTGAATTGCTTCACATGGATTTGTTTGGTCCTTAAAGAACTATGAGTTTGGGTGGCAATTACTATGGACTTGTCATAGTTGATGATTTCTCAAGATTTACATGGACTTTGTTCTTGAAATCCAAGAGTGATGCTTTTAATGCTTTCATAAAATTAGTCAAGCTTTTACAAAATGAAAAGGGTTGCAAGATAGTTTTAATAAGAAGTGATCATGGTGGTGAATTCCAAAATGAAAATTTTGAAAAGTTCTATGAATAACATGAAATAAATCACAATTTTTCAACTCTGAGAACACCTCAACAAAATGGTGTTGTGGAGAGGAAAAATAGGTCACTTGGAGAAGGTGCAAGAACTCTTCTTAATGAAACTAATTTGCCAAAAACATTTGGGGCTGATGTAGTGAGCATTGTTTGCTATACTCTAAATAGATTGCTTATAAGGCTCATCCTAAAGAAATTGGTGAGAGGAATAAGGGTGAAACAAATGAAGAAGTTGACCCTTTAAATCTAACTCAAAGGCCAAAGGATCGGAGAACGAGATCTCTTCCTAGACAACATTGTTGGTGAAGTATCTAAGGGAGTTTCCACTAGATCATCTCTTAGAAACTTATGTTGTGATATGGCCTTTGTATCTCAAATTGAACCCAAAAATATTGGTCAAGAATTACTTGATGAACACTGGATGCTTTCTATGCATGATGAACTAAACCAGTTCAAGAGAAATGAAGTATGGGAACTGGTTCCTAGACTTTCTTTTCATAAGCCTATTGGCACCAAGTGGATTTTCAGAAACAAACTTGATGGAAGTGGCATCATAGTTAGAAATAAGGCCAAATTAGTTACAAAGGGTTACAACCAAGAGGAAGGCATTGAATATGAAGAAACCTATGCCCCTGTTGCTAGGTTGGAAGCAATAAGGTTGTTACTTGCATTTGCATGTTTGATGGACTTCAAACTATTTCAAATGGATGTAAAAAGTGTCTTTCTAAATGGTTACATAGAGGAGGAAATATATGTTGATCAACCTCCCGATTTTGTAGACTTCAAACATCCAATCATGTCTTCAAACTAAAGAAAGCCCTTTATGGCTTAAAACAAGCACCCAGGTCTTGGTATGAAAGATTGAGTAATTTTCTAATTAGTTAATCTTTCACAAGAGGATAAGTTGATAAAACTCTGTTCATCAAGAAATCTACTAAAGATATATTACTTGTTCAAAAAACTATGTTGATGACATTATCTTTGGTTCTACTAACAACTCTTTGTGGAAGGAATTCCCATCTTCAATGCAGAATGAGTTTGAAATGTCAATAATGGGAGAACTAACATTCTTCCTTGGACTTCAAGTGAAACAAATGAAGAATGAAACAATTCTTAGTCAAACAAAATAATGCAATGAATTAATTAGAAAATTTGAAATGAAGAAAAGCAAGGATGTTGCAACTCCTATGGCAACCACAACGTATCTTGATTCTGATGAAAAAGGCAAAACGGTTGATGAGTCAAGATATAGAGGAATGATTGAATCTCTACTTTATTTGACTACAAGTTGTCCAAACATAATGTTGAGTGTGTGCCTATGTGCAAGATATCAAGCTAATCCAAAAGAGTCACACCTCACAATAGTTAAAGGGATCATTAAATACCTAAACTCAACTCCAAAATTTGGTCTATGGTATCCTAAAGGTGCATTACTAAACTTAATTGGTTATTCATACTCTGACTTTGCAAGCTGCAAATTAGATAGAAAGAGCACAAGTGGAACATATCATCTGTTGGGAAGTTCCTTGATCTCATGGCACTGCAAGAAACAGTCCTTTGTTGCACTCTTAATAGCTGAGGCAGAGTGTATTGCAGTTGGGAGTTGCTGTGCTCAAAGCCTATGACTCAAGCAACAACTTCAGGACTTTGTTGTTGAAATGAAAGAAATTTCATTACTGTGTTACAACACCAGTGCTATCAACCTATCAAAGACTCCAATTATTCACTCAAGGACAAAACATATAGAGATCAGACATCACTTCCTTAGAGTTCATATTCAAAAGGGTAATTGCTCAATTGAGTTTATTGATACAAATAATCAATTGGCTGATATATTTACAAAATCCCTTGCTAGAGATAAATTCTTTGTTCTAAGAAACATGCTAGGCACTCTTGATGAATCCAATATTGATTAGCATATAAATGTGTTTGATAACATGCAATTTATCTCACAAGTACATTATGCATCATATGTAGCCAAATTCGAATCCTAATAAATGTCACTATTCATATTGCATAATTCTCTATGATAATCGATTATCATAGATGGTAATCGATTACCTAAGGCCAAAATTAGGCCTTACTCACTGACTTAATCAATTACAGTGTTAAAACTTACTGATTTAATTGATTAAACCAACATCTTAATCGATTACATGAGGATTTATGGCTATTATAGTTTACAAACTCTATGGAATAATCGATTACTCCTATGAATTAATCGATTTCATGAGGCTTAAAGGTATCCCTACTCCCTGGAATAATCGATTACAAGGATTTCGTAATCGATTACTTCTGTCGTTTCTGTAACTCTACACAACTTTCAATGAAAAATCTGAAACCTTATCTCTAAATTCAAATTCAAATTCTAGTTCAGTGAACCTAAACATCATTGGGCTTCATGAGAGCAGTTATTCTGATTTGAAAATTCAAATTTTAAACTAGATATGGCTTTATAAATTCAAAATCCTTGAGCCTACACTCCTCACACCAAAAATCTACTCCTAAAGCAAAACTTAACCTTGTTTTACCTCTGTCTTCTTCTCCACCACTAAAATACTGCCTATCCTAATTTCAAATTTTTTGTCTCTTCATCATGTCTCAACCATCTTCCTCTAAGGCTGCTTAGAACAAGTTAGGAACCTGGTTCTCCACTGAGGCTGAAAGGAACAACTACATGCAGTTCCATGCCATAAAGCTTGTTCTGCCTCCTAAATATCTGAAGCTTAACTGGTTTTTCTATGAGGGATTCAATTTCCCTGAGATGCTGCAAGCACAAGGACTTACTAAATTATTGGAGATGAAGGGTACTTATTGTTAGATACAGGGGGAGCTTCAAGAGGATCAAGATGCTGAGGCTCTTAGCCTTGGATGTTTTAGCTTTTACATGCCATTCAATTGAAGGCATATGTAATCTTTAGATGTCTAAGAGTTTCATCTAATGATCCATTGCATTGCATAAACATCATTCTTTGGCTTGCATTTATGGTTTTACAAAAGGCATATGTTTTATGAAAAAGATTTTAAAGTATTCATGATTGCATTGAAAAGCCAAAGTGTTCAAAGCTTATGTTTTGGAAAAACATATTTTCTCTGTTTTAATCGATTACCAGCTAATGGTAATCTATTAGTTAAGATTTGATGAACACTTTAATCGATTATAGCTATATGGTAATCAATTACACTTCACAAAGTCACAGAAATGTCTTGTGATAATCGATTACGATTTGTGGTAATCGATTACTTGGTGCCTTCTTGGAAATAAAACTTTTTGTGTTAATCGATTACATGATGATTTGATCGATTACTTTGTTCATATATCTTTTCCATAAATCTCAAGAACACTTTAATCGATTAAACTTGTTAACAATCGATTACATTAGTGGTTTTAATCAATTACATGGATGATTTACTCGTTTACATTTAGTTCCAATAGTTTATTATAAATAGATGTTGGGTTTTTTTGAAAAATAAAGATCATTACATTGCGAAATTTTCATAGATTTTTAAAAGCCTTCTGAAGTGAGAAAAGATATTTTGAGTTACTAAGCTCTTGTCCCACAAATTCTAAATCTTCATGTTGCTCTGAAATTTGTTTTTTTAACCTGAATCAAGATTGGTAAATCATATGCATTCATCTTCATTGGATCATCAGATTGTCTCTCTCCATGAACTTTGCTTGAAAAATCATTTTAGAATTTTTGGATGTTTGTAACTATTACAGTAGAATTCTTAAGGCTTGTCTACAGTAGGTTTCTCTAGAGGCGAGTTCTCTATGTCTTGATCACTAGAAGTCTAAGGGGATTAGATTTTTGTTCTTAATCTAGGTTTGATTAAGAGTGATTTGTAATAAGCTTGTAAAAAAAGAATATTGTGAATAGTGAAACTCTAACTAAGTGTGATTAGAAGAAACTGGATGTAACTTCTCAAAGGTGAGAAGTGAACCAGTATAAGTTCTTGTGTTGATTACTTTCTTTAATCTCTTCTTGCTATCTTAATCTGTGATCCTTTGGTGAAATCTTTCTTACTCAACAAGTGTAAGGTTTTGTAATTATTTTCTTGAGCTGAGTGGTTTGATTGGTTGGTGCATTCTTGATTTAATTGTGATACGATCTTATTACTCTGATTCTTTAAAGATTTTTTAAAAGGTCAAGTTTAAACCAATTCACCCCCTCTTGGTTATTGTGTGTTCATACTATTTTCAATTGGTATCAAGAGCAGGTTCTTGAGTGTTATTCAAGATCACTATCTTTTTTAAAAGAAAATGAATACCACAAAAATTACCTTCAAAGAGGGTGCCTCCCTCAATCGTCCTCCGATATTTAAATGAGAGCATTTCAGTTTTTTGAAAACAAAATGTAGATATTCATCCAATCAAATGACCCAGGTGCATGAAATGCAATAGAAAAAGGTCCTTTGGTTACTATCAAAATTGTTGGTAATGATACCTAAAGAATGGGATGAGATGACATATGCAGAAAATATAGTAGTGCAATACGATTTTAAAGCTAAGAACATGATTACTTCTGCACTTTCATTTGATGAATTTTTCAGAATTATTAGGTGTAAAAGCGCTAAGGAGATGTGAGAGATGTTAGAGATTACTCGTGAAGGCACATATGAAGTCAGAAGATCAAGGAAGTATGCCTTAATTCATGAGTATCAGATGTACAAGATGAACTCCATAGAAAACATATCTCAACTCCAAATTAGATTCAAACACATTATAAATCATCTTCTTAGTCTTGGAAAGACATTTGATGCTGAAGAATTAAACATCAAGATCTTAAAGTGCCTAACAAGACCATGACAACCAAAGGTGACATCAATCAAGGAGTCAAAAGATCTTTAAAAAATCTCCATGGCTGCACTATTTGGTAAGCTACTTGAGTATGCATTAGAATTGTCTCACTTGACACATGTTGAAGATGAAGGTGATGAGAATTTAAACCTAATAGTAAAAAGATTCAGCAAGTTCATGAGAAAGAACAAGAATAGGAAGTTCACAAAGTTCAACAACAACAACAACAAAAAGAGTGACGACAATAACAACACCACCAACTACAATTGCTTTAAATGTGGTAAGTCAGGCCATATTAAATCTGAATGTTCTATATTTTTGAAAAAGCAGTTAGGTGAAAAGAAAGCAAAGAAAGAAGAAAAACCAAAGAAAGCCTATATTGCATGGGAAGAAAATGCTTCAACAACTTCTGAATCATCAAGTGAAGCTGAGGAAGCAAATGTATGTCTAACATCAATAGTTGATGAAGATGAAGAACTCTCAAGTGTTGGATCAGAAGTAAATCCTGAACTTGATCAACTTGTTGATGCTTTCCATGATATGCATGAAGAGGCTCAAAAGCTTGCAAACTCCAATAATAAGCTAAAAGGTAACCTTAAATGGCATACCACTAAACTTGCTGAACAGCAAGCTGAACTTTGTAATTTGAAAATAATGAGAAACTCCTTTCAAGCTACAAAGCCAATGGGTGTGTGTGTGCTTCTTCCTCTTCAAATGTAGATAAATACAATGCCTTGCAAAAAGAGTCTGATGATTTCAAAAAGAGTCAATATGAAAAATATGTTATTACTTTCAGAAAATTCTTCTTTGGTTGATCTTTTGAAAAGACTCTATAAAGGAAAATATAGTTTGAATCAAATGATAAGTGTACAAAAGTATGTTGGAGATAAATCTGGTTTGGGTTACAAACATCAAACAAAATCTTTTGGAAACACCAATTTTGTACCTCCGAAACAGATTAATCAAAAAGGTCTTTCAAAAACTAATCATACCAAATTGACTCATTTTGAAAGAAAATCAAAATCTTTTATTTGTAATTACTACATGAAGGAAGGTCACACATCTCATAAGTGTTATGCTAGAAGTTTCTATGTGCCTAATGGAGACTGCATTTGGGTTCCAAAGAAAAGAAGAAAAATAGCTAACCCTTATGGACCCAACCTTAATTGGGTACCTTTCTTTGTCACTTAATTTGATTGTTGCAGGTGTGTCTTAGAGCAAAATCATCATCATGGTACTTAGATAGTGGATGTTGTAGACACATGACAGGTGACATGTCCATGCTTACAAATCTAACTTTGAAGGATGGAGGATTTGTCACTTATGGAGACAATAATAAAAGCAAGATAATAAGAGAAGGCAATATAGGAGAAAACTTTAAAACCAACATCAGAAATGTTCTCTATATGGAAGGTTTAAAGCACAATCTCCTAAGTATAAGCCAATTATGTGATAAAGGATTCAAGGTTTCTTTCAATAAAAATTGTTGCTTGATATGTGATGGTCAATCCGGTGAGGTTACCCATGTAGTAAAAGAAAGGGTAACATCTACTTACTTTCTATAGATCATGCATTCATTCACAACATTAATTGTCTAGTAAGTAAGGTTGATGAATCATGGCTATGGCATAGGAGAGCTAGTCACATTAACATCCGTCACATGAACAAGCTTATTAGAAAATATTTAGTTATTGGTTTACCTAAACTTAAGTTTGAAAAGGACAGACTTTGTGATGCTTGTCAAAAAGGAAAACAAACTAAGATTTCTTTTCAAAATAAAAACCTTGTTTCTACCTCAAGACCCTTAGAGTTGCTTCACATGGATTTGTTTGGTCCTTCTAGAGCTATGAGATTAGGAGGCAATTACTATGGGCTTGTAATAGTTGCTGACTATTCTAGATTCACATGGACTTTGTTTTTAATATCCAAGAGTTATGCTTTCATTGCTTTCAAAAAATTATCCAAGCTTATTCAAAATGAAAAAGGAAGAAAAATTATCTCAATAAGAATTGATCATGGTGGTGAAATCCAAAATGAGCATTTTGAAAAGTTCTATGAAGAAAATGGAATTAACCACAATTTTTCAGCTCCAAGAACACCTGAGCAAAATGGTGTTGTGGAGGGGAAAAATAGATCTCTTGAAGAAAGAGGTAGAACTCTTCTTAATGAGACAAATTTGCCAAAACATTTTTGGGCTGATGTAGTGAGTACTATTTGCTATACTTTAAATAGATTACTCATAAGGCATATTTTAAAGAAAAATCCTTATGAATTATATAAAGGTAGAAAACCAAACATCTCTCACCTAAGAGCATTTGGTTGCAAATGTTTCGTTTTAAATAATGGAAATGAGTCACTTGGCACGTTTGATGCAAAGGCTGATGAAGCTATCTTTCTTAGATATTCATTACAAAGCAAAACATATAGAGTCTTCAATAAAAAGAACTTTATGCATGGAAGAATCAATTCATGTTATTTGTGATGAAACTAACTCCTCAAAAGAGGAAAAGAAATGTGATAATGATGTAAGTCCTATAGAAGAGTATGTGCAACTCAATGGATCAAATGAAAGGGAAAAGAATGAATCAAATGAAGAAATTAATCAGTCAACCCCCTTAAAAGCCTAAGGACTAGAGAACTACTAGAGATCTTTCTCTTGACAACATAATTGCTGAAGTAACCAAGGGAGTATCTACTAGATTTTCACTCAAAAATCTGTGTTGTAATATGGTTTTTTTTCCTCAAATTAAACCTAAGAACATTGACCAAGCTTTACTTGATGAACATTGGATGCTTGTCATGCATGTTCCTAGACCTTCTTCTCATAAGTCTATTGGCACCAAGTGGGTTTTTAGGAACAAACTTGATGAAAGTGGCATCATAGTCTGAAACAAAGCTAGATTGGTTGCAAAAGGTTACAACCAAGAGGAAGGTATTTACTATGAGGAAACCTATGCTCCAGTAGCAAGGTTAGAGGCCATTAGATTATTATGTGCATATTTAATGAATTTTAAACTGTTTCAAATGGATGTAAAGAGTGTTTTTTCTTAATGGATATATTGAGGAGGAAATCTATATTGATCAACCTCCAGGCTTTGTTGATTTTAAATATCAAAACCATGTTTTTAAACTAAAGAAAACTCTTTATGGATTAAATCAAGCTTCAAGGTTCTGGTATGAAAGGTTGAGCAGATTTTTACTAAGCCAATTGTAACACCCTGATTTTTCAAAGGTATGGTCAAAATGTTTCTTGCACAACTATTTGATGTGAATATTAGGTTATGTGATTTGATTGGTCTATATTTAAAATTATTTGGGTGAAATATCAATTAGAGATATTACAAAAATGTTTGAAAAAGAAATGACCATATTATCCTTCCCTTGAAACAGAAATTACATAAATGCTCTTGAGGTGAAAATGACGAGAATACCCTTGGATATTTTAGAAATTACAAAAATGTCCTTGAGTCAAAATCACACAAATACCCTTAGATATTTTGTTGAGATATTTTATAGTAGAAATTACACAAATACCCTTGGACATGTTGGAAAATTACAATCACGCCCCTAGAGTGACAAATTACCATAATGCCCTTAAGGCCAGAAATGCCCAGATATCCTTAGATAGTTTGTGAAATCCTGATAAAAGTACATAGTACTCTTAGATGACAGATAATCAAGATACTTTGTGACAGAAAGCCTCATAATAGAATTGTTATGAATTTTCTATGGTGATAACTTTGAAATTTTATTCAGAAGACTTCAGGCATCAGAAAAATATGGAAAAATGAGAAATAGAATCTATGAAAATTTCTCTTAATTGTAGGATGAACAAACTTATTTAATAAAATGGTTTAGTAATGTTGATGATCAGAAAAGGAATGGACCAATCAGAATTAAGTTAAGAATAGTCTTGTATGCAAGATTTGTGTAGTACTTGGTATAAACAGTTTGTGAGCTATTGGTATTGTAACTGAAGTCAATTTCTGGAAATCTCTGGAGTTATATTATTCAAGATTATCTTTAGGTAGAAGAGTTCAAATCAAACTTGAATTCTTTTTAAGAAAATGCCATGTGTAAAGCCATATTGGAACTAGATTTTCTTCATCATCAAAAATGACATATGTAGCATCAAAGGAAGTAAAATTTGTCTTCCCTTCCTTTTTAGTTTGGTAAATCACGTGAATAAGGTAGAAAGGGAGGAGAATTTTTGTGATCTAAGCCAAGTAGGAGGACACTTAGAAGCTTGGTGTTATGTCTTGAAAGATATTAATACAAAGTAACATGAAAATGAAGTAAAATTTCTCTCCTTTCTCCTAGAATTCACGTGAAGCTTGGAGAATCATGGAGAAACTTCAGGATTTAAGACACTTGGAAGGAAAAGAAGAAGAAGCTTCATGAATTGGACAAGTGGTGGGACACTTGTAAAATTCATAACAAGTGTAGGAACACTTGTAAAGAAAGTCATCATCACTTAGGAGATTTTTTTATAAATCTAATTAGAATGGAATGGAATGACATGAAACTTAGTTACAATGAAACCAAATGGAAGTAACTAGCTAGGAAGGGTAGAAATGTCCATGAATATTATATCATTTTCCAACCACTATATAAAGGGGGGGAAGGGGTACTTAAGTGCAAGTCATTTCCTAAGACATTTTCCTACACCCTTTCACATGAAGCTCTTTCTTATACCTCTTTCATTTCACTTTCATCCTTCCCTTATTAAAGCCTAAATCAAGTAAGAAGAAGACTCCACTTCTCCTTGAAGATCACGTGTAGAAGAGGCTAGCATCTTTAGGAAAAGTTTGTCAAGCTTTGAAGGAAGAGAAAGACAAAATTATTAAGACGTTACAAGGTATGTATGGGGAAGTTTTATGGTAAAGATAATTTAAGTATTACTTGTGTTTAAATAAGTATGTATAGGGAAGTTTATGCTAAATATAGTTTAAGTATTGTTTTGTTCAAATAAATATATATAGAATCTCATTTATTTCTATAAAGAACAAAGCTTACACACCATGTGTTTGATGAAATGCTTCAAAGAAATAAAGATAGTTTGAGTGTTGTTTTGTTTAAATAAATGTTTGAAATTCATGTGTTGTTGAGTGTTTCTATGAATTTCTATGAAATTCATGTGGTTCTTAGTGTTTCATGAATTTCTATGAACTTCATGTGTTTCCATGAATTTCTATACATAAATAACAAGATGAGTTATATACTTGATTTATGTTAAATTTCTGAGTAAAGTATGTGAGATATAAATTGAAGAATGATGTTGAAAATAAATATGAGATGATAAAAAGAGTTATACCTTAAAGTGAATCAGTCTTATATGTCTCATATGCATATGCCCGGCGGGGGTTAGTCCGTGTTATTTGCCTCAAGAGGAGGTGTGTCAGATAGCTGCAGGAACTGAGTTCGAGCGTTCAGACAAGAGAGGTCTGAGCTGGGGGGTGACTCGGCAGTGGGGAAATCACGCCACCCATGATGATCACATGTAGTGTGGGTGAGAATCCTGTTGCAACACTGTGGTACCCCGACTGATTGTTTCAGTTCTGTGCCACTGGGATGAGGCTATCTTGACTATTGGTACCAATTATTGAAAGAGTTTAAGAGAATCATGCAAATGATAAGAGTCTAAGAGAATCATGCATCATGCTAAGAGTCTAAGAGAATCATGCATCTTTGAGGATGTTGTTATGAAAATCTGCATATTGAATATATATTGTTGCTTAAATTATGTTTATCATAAACTTACCCTGTGCTTTGTGTCTGTGGTTGACACCTGCCAAGACCTTGATTTTATTCCGGCGAGCAGATGAACAGTAAAGAGAGACTATTAGCTGTATACAAGAAGAGGATTTTGTTTGAAGATGTGTTATTTGAAGATGATATGTTTGAAGATGTATTCTTTTGTGACAGAAGGTTTTAGTTATTTGTACTATAGAATCAAATATCAGTTTGTACTCTTATTTTACACTACATCATATTTATAAATATTAATCAGTAATGGAAATCTTTTTGAT
>PYAF01003273.1:367791-384571 GCA_007407185.1 Glycine tomentella | reverse complement strand
AGAGAGACTATTAGCTGTATACAAGAAGAGGATTTTGTTTGAAGATGTGTTATTTGAAGATGATATGTTTGAAGATGTATTCTTTTGTGACAGAAGGTTTTAGTTATTTGTACTATAGAATCAAATATCAGTTTGTACTCTTATTTTACACTACATCATATTTATAAATATTAATCAGTAATGGAAATCTTTTTGATATCAGTTAAATTTTCTTGGAGTATCAGTTATTGGCAAAATTTTGTTATATTCAACTAGATACTCTTAAGTAAGTTAAAAAAAATTCATTAAAATCAATAATAATAAGATGGTAAATCGAGGCAAAACATTGTTCATCAAGAAATCTGTCAATGATATCCTATTGGTTCAAATATATGTTGATGATATCATTTTTGGTTTAACTAATCATTCCTTGTGCAAAGAATTTTTTGTCTCTATGCAGAATGAATTTGAAATGTCAACGATGGGAGAATTAACATTCTTCCTTGGTCTTCAAGTGAAGCAAATGAAAAATAGGACATTTCTCAGCCAATCAAAGTACTGCAATGAATTGATCAAGAAATTTGACATGGAGAAAAGCAAAGATATTGCTACTCCTATGACAACCTCAACTTACCTTGATTCAGATGAAAAAGACAAACAGATTGATGAGTCAAAGTATAGAGGGATGATTGGATCAATATTGTACTTGACTGTAAGTAGACCAAATATTATGTTAAGTGCGCGCTTGTGTGCTAGATATCAAGCTAATCCTAAGGAGTCACACCTGACTACTGTCAAGAGAATCATTAAATACCTTAAATCAACCATAAAAGTTAGTCTTTGGTATCCAAAAGGTGTATCACTGAATTTAATTGACTATTCAAATTCTTATTTTGCAGGATGCAAACTTGATAGGAAAAGCACCAATGGTACATGCCACTTGTTGGGAAGATCACTAATTTCATAGGATTGCAAGAAGCAATCATGTGTTGTTCTTTCAACAGCAGAAGCTGAGTACATAACAGTTGGAAGTTGTTGTGCACAAAGTTTGTGGCTTAAGCAACAACTCCAAGATTTTGGTGTCGAGTTGAAAGAAACTCCCCTGCTGTGTGAAAACACAAGTGCAATAAACCAATCAAAGAATCCAGTCATGCACTTAAGGACAAAACATATAGAGATCAGAAATCACTTCCTCATGGATCACATTCAAAAGGGTAATCTCAAAATTGAGTTATTGATACTAACAATCAATTGACTGATATTTTTACCAAACCCTTATCTAGAGATAGATTCTATGATCTTAGGAACATGCTAAGAATTCTTGATGAATCTAATATATGATAGCATGCCTATGATTTGTCTGACTACATGAAATACCAATCACAAATTGATCATGCATCACATATGATTGAAATTCAAAATCTGATGAAAAACACTATTTATGCTGCATAATTGACTGTTTAAATCAATTATTATACATATTAATCAATTATTTGTGGCTTAAAGACAATTTAGAGTCAAAACTTCTCTGGAGTATTCGATTACCTTAACGAATTAATCGATTACTCTATCGTATTAATTGATTACCTGTTGTATAAAGCTATTTCTAAATAAGAAACTCTCTGGAGTAATCGATTACCATGTGTTTTAATCGATTACTTAATGCTTGAGAGCTACTTTAGGATCAGAAACTCCCTGGAGTAATCGATTACCATGTCGGATTAATTGATCACTTGATGCACAAAACTATTTTGAAATTAAAATCCTTTGGTATAATTGATTACCAAGCTTATATAATCGATTATCTATATCGTTTCTACAAAACTGCACAATTTTCAAAAACCGTAACTGACATTTTATCTCTAATTCAAATTCAAAAATTTCGTTTAGTGTATCCAAACATCCTTAGAATTCGAGATAGTTGTTGTGGGTTTTCAAAATTCAAATTTTACCATGAAAAATCTCTATAAATTCAAGCTTTCAAATGCTGAAACTTCACATCTTAGAGGAAATTACAACTAGGCTAGAGAACATAGAGACTAGGATGGCTATTAAAGATTTTGATAATCTCTAGTTTGGTGGATGTAATTTCTTGCTTATGACTATGTTGTTTGCTTTCTATTATCCAACAACTATCTAAATGATTATCCTATGTTTCTACATCTTTTCTATTGGCATCAATGAATAAAGTTCTATTTTATGTTGTTTATCTCTTCCTTGCTTATTTCATTATAACTAGAACATTTTTTTTCCTTTGATAAGCCAAAAAGGGGAGAAAATGAACATAAATATATGTAGGATGTTGTGCAATTAAGAGAAGGGGAAAAAAATAAAAGAAGGATGAAGAATGAGAAAAATGATTATGATTACTCTATTTTTTAAGCATTGCTTGCTTTTTATATCTAAACTGATGAGATAATTACTTAAGATAGGGGGGGCAATATCAATACTTATGAATGTACATCGTTTATGCAAAGTATACTTGACATTTGTTCTTAGCAAGAAGCTGATTCTATTTCAGATATCAAATATAAGCTCCTAGAAATCATCTCCTAAAAGAACACTAAAGGTTCAACATGTTCAATTGATGTTTGCAGGGGAGCTTGAAGAGGATCAAGATGTTGAGGCTCTTAGTCTTTGATGTTTTAGCTTTTACATGCCATTCAATTAAAGGCATATGTAATCTTTAGATGTCTAAGAGTTTCATCTAATGATCCATTGCATAAACATCATTTATTTGCTTGCATTCATGGTTTTACAAAAGGCATATGTTTTGTGAAAAAGATTTTAAAGTATTCATGATTGCATTGAAAAGCCAAAGTGTTCAAAGCTTATGTTTTGGAAAAACATATTTTCTCTGTTTTAATCGATTACCAACTAATGGTAATCTATTACTTAAGCTTTGATGAACACTTTAATTGATTACAGCTATATGGTAATCGATTGCACTTCACAAAGTCGCATAAATTTCTTCCTGTGATAATCGATTACGATTTGTGGTAATCGATTACTTGGCGATTTGATCGATTACTTTATTCATATATATTTTCCAGAAATCTCAAGAACACTTTAATCGATTAAACTTGTTAACAATTGATTGCATTAGTGGTTTTAATCGATTACATGGACGATTTAATTGATTACATTCAGTTACAACATTTTATTATAAATAGTTGTTGGGTCTTTTGAAAAATAAAGATCATTACATTGCAAATTTTTCATAGATTTTCAAAAGCCTTCTGAAGTTAGAAAATATATCCTGAGTTACTAAGCTCTTGTCCCACCAATTCTAAATCTTCATGTTGCATTGACAGATTTCTTCTTGGGCAAGATTTTAAAGAAGTTCTTGGAGAGTTTGCTCTGAAATTTGTTTTTCAACCTGAATCAAGATTGGTAAATCATATGCATTCATATTCATTAGATCATCAGGTTGTCTCTCTCCATTAACTTTGTTTGTAAATTTGTTTTAGAAGTTTTGGTTGTTTGTAACTATTACAATAGAATTCTTAAGGCTTGTCTATAGTAGGTTTCTCTAAAAGGTAGAGTAGAGAAGGGTTCTCTATGTCTTGATCACTAGGAGTCTAAGGGGGTTAGATTTATGTTCTTAATCTAAGATTGATTAAGGGTTATGTGTAATAAGCTTGTAAGAAAAGAATATAGTGAATAATGCAACTCTAACTAAGTTTGGTTAGAAAAAATTGGATGTAACTTCTCAAAGGTGAGAAGTGAACTAGTATAAGTTCTTGTGTTGATTACTTTCTTTAATCTCTTCTTGCTATCTTAATCTTTGATTCTTTAGTGAAATCTTTCTTACTCAACAAGTGTAAGGTTTTGTAATTATTTTCTTGAGCTGAGTGGTTTGATTGGTTGGTGCATTCTTGGTTTAATTGTGATACGATCTTATTACTCTGATTCTTTAAAGATTTTTTAAAATGTCAAGGTTAAACCAATTTACCCCCTCTTGGTTATTGTGTGTGTTCATATTATTTTTACTTATTACCCTGAATTGGTGAAAGTATTTTATACTTGTGCCGAGGCTTGAATGGATGATATTCTTCGTTCCAAAGTGAATGGAGTGGCTATGGTGATTGATGACACTGTGTGGAATGTAGTGGTAGGCATCACTTTCGAAGGTTTTCGAAGGTTTGATGAAGAGATTGGTGGTTACTCAAAGATAGAAACCTACAGAGGTATGTTGCAGAATCCAAATGCACAAATTGGAAACAGATTAGGTGTTGGCCACATGACTACGAAAGATAGGCTCCTTCACTACATCATCACTTACATCCTAACACCTAGATCAACCAACCATGCTTAAATCACTGACGATGATCTTCAATTGTGTATGGGATGAAAACTAGAACTCAAATAAATTGGGTTTTGGCTATTGAAGAAACTATGATGAAGGAAAAAAGGCTGTTGAGCTATCAATTTCCATATGCTATCATGATCTCAAGGTTTATTAACTACTTTGAGATTGATGTGACCAATGAGATTATGGACAACACCACCAACATAACCAATCTCATGTTCAAAAAGCATCTTGCCAAGCTGGGGATGATGCACACCCCTGATGGGTGGATTATGGCTGGAGCTCAAGCTCCTGCAAGAGTTGTTGGAGAGTGCCAAGAAGCTGATGAAGATGAAGATGCTGAAGTTGCACTTGTTGAGCAGCCGTAGAGTCCTTTTGAATCTCTAATAATTCGAAAGATGGATGCTATGATCGCTTTGCATCATGAACATTCAGCTGAAGTTCATTCCTCTCTAGAAGACATTACCACTAGATTAAGCAACATTGAGACTAGGATGAGTCTCAAGGACTTTGATGATCTTTAGCCTAGTGGTTGTCTTGATTAGTTTCTGGTTGTGTTGATTTTGTTTTCTCATTTTCTACTATGATTTTTGATGACCTGCTTTGATGTATGCATCTTTAATCATTAATAAATAAAATTGTTTTTATGTTTTTCTAATCTTCCTTGCTCATCTCACAATTATTGGTATATTTTTCCTTTAACAAGCCAAAAAAGGGAGAAAAATAAACATATGTAGGGTGTAAGAGGAGAAAAATAAAATAAGGGAAAAAGTATATGAACATTTGCTCTGATTAAATTGAACATAACAATTGCTCTTAATCTGAAATGATATGAAATTCTATAAGAAAAGGGGAGCAACAAGAATGATCATGATATGTATAGTTTATGCAAAGGATACTTGACACTTGGTATTGGCTAGAAGTTGATTCTTTTTCAGGTATCAAGTAAAAGCTCCTGGAAACTCTCTCCTAAAAGAACACTAAGGATCAAGATGTTCAATTGGAATTTGGCATTATCAAAGCCAAAAAGGGGGAGATTGGTATCGTAATCGGTTAAATAGGTTCTCTGTTTTCAAGTAATAGATTACCACTTACTGGTAATTGATTAAACCAGTGAGAAAATATTTTTCCAAAACTTTAAACATGGAACACTTGGCTTTTTATGTATTCATGAAAACCCTGTGATTCAGCAAAGCTTTTTTTTTTTTTTTAATGAAACTTATGCTATTATGAAAACATGAATGCAAAATCATGAATGAGTTTTATGCAATAGATCAACTTAGACATACACAAATTACAAATGTCATTCAATTGAATTGGCATGTAAAAGTCTAAACATTTCAATTTCTAAGCACCTCAGCTTCTTGATCCTCTCTAGCTCCCCTGAGTTTAAAAATCTTCGCCTTTTGGCTTTGATCATGCCAAACTTCAATTGAACATCTTAATCCTTAGTGTTCTTTTAGGAGAGAGTTTCCAGGAGCTTTTACTTGATACATGAAAAAGAATCAGCTTCTAGCCAAGACCAAGTGTCAAGTATCCTTTACATAAACTATACATATCATAGTCATTTTTATTGTTCCCCCTTTCTTATATAATTTCATATCATTTCAGATTAAGAGCAATTGTTATGTTCAGTTTAATCAGAGCAAATGTTCATATATTTTTCTCCACTTATTTTATTTTACTCCCCCTGCACTTTGCATATGTTTATTTTTTCTATATACAACTCTCATTTAGTGAATTGGTCAATTTGCTAAGCGAATTTTACTTGAGATCCTATTTCTTCTTTCAGTGGACTTAATTTGCTTAGCAAATAGGTCTTTGTTAAGTTACTTTTGTGATGCTGGTGTGACCTCTTCAATTGAAATCCGTTAAGTGAACATAATTTCTCGCTTCATCACTTTATTTGCCACATGTGACATGTCCTCTTCTAGATCTTCTCACTCGCTAAGTGACTTCAACACCTTGCTAAGCGAAGATGATTGCTTCAACTCTTCCTCTTGGTACTCCAAACTCATGCAGAACAACCATAAAACTAATAAGTTTCATGAGATTTTAACTAAGTAAGTTACTCTTAAACCTATGAATATTCTAACTAAAATAAGACAAACATAGCAATAAATGAGAAAAAAGTTATATAATTGTTGTGAATTGTGATTGGAAATATAAGTAATCATAGCCATTATCATGTATCCTAATGATTGAACATACTATGAGATATCTTATGACATTATATTTCTTTACTTCTTGATCTAGAAATATTGTTTCAAAATATATCTTAAGCTTAATGTTTAAGTTAAAATGAGATTCTATTTTCATATAAACAAAAAATTAACTCATATGCATAAGGAAGCTAATAAGAGTTTTTTATTACAATTGAACTAATCCAAGATTATTTTTTTTTATCAATAAATGTTAGTTTGTCATAGTATTAGTTTTGTTAGCCCAAGATTCATTTAGTTAATGTAATATAGTAGCAACAAGTCGATGCATCTAAACATCCTCTATTTCCTTCATGTACAAAGACACTTCTTAAGAACAAAACTATAATACCCACTAGGGGTGGCAAAATGGGCCTAGCCCGGCAGGCTAGCCTGTTTAACCCACACAAAAAAGTGGCTAGGTTAACATAATGAACCCACACTGGCTAAACGGGTCGGACCATCCCGACCAACAAAAATGTGGACCAAAACCGGGCCAAGACTAGGCCAGCCCACCGGGCCAACAACTCACCGATCCAAAAAAAAAAAAACAAATTGTATGGTGTAGTGCTGTACGCTAGGTACACACTCACTTTAGACTTTAGTCTTTAGTGAATACTTACTGCTATTTGTTGAGCTGATATAATGATAATATTAAAATATTCAAAAGATTAAAGATATTATTGAGTATTGAGTGGCTGAGAGAGTGAGAGTGAGAGTGAGAGAGGCTGAGAGTGAGAGAAGTGAGAGTCTGAGAGAGAGTGAGAGAGGCGCACCTCGTCATCGACGACGTCAAGCTTCCAAGCTTCCGTTCTAAGCTTCTGAGCTTCGTGATCATCGACCTCTGCAGTCTGCATCTCGTTGTCGAGCTTCTGAGCTTCGTGGTCTACACCTCGTTGACGAGCTTCTGAACTGGTGAATAGACAAATTTCATTTGAATATTTGAAAGTTAAGTGTGGTTTATGCTATTATAAGTAGGGGACCCATAATATATAAGGGAATCAATATATTGTCAAGTCTTTTTCCCTTGCCGTGTGTGTGTGTGTGTGATTGTTGGTATGAATATCATCACCAACTCAAACTCACTGCTTTCAAACTTCAAAGTAAAACCCAACGACTTTGTTTCCTTCTTTTAGGTTTTCTACTAACCCACTTCTTTCATTCTCTTCTTTTGGTTCAAAGTAGGACTTGTTCATATTTCTTGCCCGTGGCTAATATTTATGATCGTTTGATGTTTCGATTCTTTAAAGTGCTCAGTATTTTCCCAAGATATGTTTCTAAATTGAGAAATTTAGATTGATGTGCTTTGTGTGGGTAAAATCGAAATTTTTGTTGCTTGCACACCATGTGTTTGATGGTATGCCTGCACAAAGCTTCATTCTTAGTTTTGTAATTTTTTTGTTTAATGTTTGTTTGCCTTGGAAGTTAGATATAGTCGTGTATTTGAACTGAGATGTAATTGCTTTCTTACATTCCTGTCTTGTGATAAAACATGGATATTGTTATTGCTTCTAATTTATTAGTTTGTGCAAGCTTCTTTTTATATGGTTTAGTATAGATTTGAGGTAAATATGTTTTTGTTCCTTGTAAATATTTAGATTTTTTCTATTGGTCTTTTGTTTTTGAAAAAGTTGTAATCTAGTCTTGGTAAAAATAAAAATAAAAATATTTTGCATATAGTCCTTTTTTGTAGGAAACACATCCCATGGTTAAAGCTTCCTTTATCTTGCTTGGACAAAAGCACCATTGAGTTTGGTCCCTTTTTGTGTTTGAAATTAGCAGGCTTTAATTCCTTAGGGTGTGGTGTAGATTAGTATTTTGGCTTTGATAGGAATTGAAATTTGAAGCAAACTTGTTTATGCATTTAATATTTATTTATGACTTTGAGCCTTCTTTTTGGTTAATAAATTGGTTTGATTTCCATTTTTTATTTTATACATCACAATTTTATGATGTTTGTGATTTGTTAGTTTTCTCACTTTTATAAGCAGTGTACTATTGTCAACAAACCAACACATTCATTAATTTAAGTTGTATAAAACATGGCTTATGCAATTTCTTTTTCTTGGTTATTAAAGTAACAAGGAATAAATATTGAGTAGGTACTTTACCAGAAAAATCATGTAGATGAGGTTATAAGAAATATGGGAAAATGATGATGACGAATTAAAATTGATTTTTAGCATAAATTAATTACATTTATATTTTTTTATAATTTTTAATCTTTATTTAAAATTTAACTTTTTTATTTATTTTTTATTTTTTAGATAGACTGGCCCGCTGGTCTACTAACCCACCATAAAGTGGGGTGGGCTAGCATTTCCAACTCACTTTACAAAAATGAATCAACCTATTCCAATTTATATTTTTGTGAGCAAAAATTTACCCGACCCATTTTTAGTGGACTGACCCACTTTGTCACCCCTAATACCCACACCACAACTATAATCAAAACAACCATTACTTTAGATACAGTAAACCTAACAATGTAGAAAAATTACAATAACTGAGTATACTTATTTAGGTCTCACCCACGTACTATATACCTTAATAATAAATTAACATGAAACTACTCGCATATCTGTGTCCTCGTGTACCTGTGTCTCGTACTCCACAAGACAGAAAACCAGTATTGATCGGTAATAGTACTATCACTAAGTTCAACGTAATTTCATTGAGCGATGTGGATAATTTAATTAAGACGTTTCATTATCTATTTATGCCTCAATTAAATACGTGGAGCAAGCTAGGAACCAATTAACCGTACTCACTTACATGGTACAAAATTAGAAGATCATATATAATCCAATCGCTATTGCATACATCACAGTTTAAATTTATTGTCCACAACCACCTTTGGTCCCCAGTTAGAAAGGATATGTGTGTATATGAGTGTGTATTCTATAATCTATAATAAGATAATATAAGATATATGATTGCAATTGCTTATGATCTAAATTTCTCATGGACTAAATGGTCAAACTCCAATCCCCCGCGAGGTAAGCGTGGGTGAACTTAAGGACCATTCTTAACTATACTTGTACTATTTGTCGCATAGTGAATTATCGTATCTCCATAAGTCCAGCCATATTTTCGCCCCCACATGCCATCAATGTTCAAAGTGGTCGTACCAAAGAGGCTTAAATTGAACACATGCAGCAGCTAGAGCCACAATTTCAATGCCCCAGATCACGTTGTCTGTCCATCACAGTACACACATAGTATAATCGTAATAACCCTTTTTTTCTCACCGACGCAGTGCCACTACTACACTTTTTTTTTTTTCTCACCATTGTTTTGGCAAGTCCTCAGTCCCCTCCCCCCAACATAGAGAAGGATAATACCTTTCTTAGGCACGATATGGCTTTGTAAAATGGGAAGGACTCCTTGCTGCAGTCACGAGGAATTGAGGAAAGGGGCATGGACGGTTCAAGAAGACCAGAAACTAATTACTTACATTCAGAAACATGGCACAGGAAGCTGGCGTACCTTGCCACAGAAAGCAGGTCAAATTCTTTTTTTAATTGAACGCTTCATATATTATCTTAGTCTTGAAAGGTTCAGATTTAGGTAGTACATCATTAGTCTAATTTGATTATCTCTTCTAGAATATTTATATTTGTCTATCTCATTTAGTAGGATAAGACTGTTATATTTTTGTTGTTTGTTTCAGATTATGTATTTGGGTAAATAATTTACATCTTTATATTATAATCAAGGTTTATCATCATGGATCATTTCCTTTGATTGCTACATGTTTGAAATTAGTTTGGCTAACATCTTTGAGTAGCTATGCCCTTGGATATGGCTAAATTAACTAGTAATTAAGTGGGGAATATTTGCCATTACAATAAAATGAGGACAATTTTTTGAGTTCTTCTTGTGTATTGTGCAGGTCTTCAAAGATGTGGAAAGAGTTGCAGGCTGAGATGGTTTAACTACCTTAGACCTGACATTAAGAGAGGGAAATTAAGCCAAGAAGAAGAGCAGACAATTATAAAACTTCGGGCGGTTCTTGGCAACAGGTGAAAGATCTAGCTGCTAGTAGCTGGAATATATAGTTATGAATGTTTGTGATTAGGTACCCTGCAGAAATTATGCATTTAATTTGGTTTTTATGATTTAGGAAACTTTTGTTAGAATAACACTTTAGTTCCCATAAATCATATTTTGGTCTTTCCAATGGATAATACTATAATATAGCTCTGAAGCTTAATTAAGCTACTTGTTTTACTTTGGCCATAGATGCAAACATTTCTAATAGAAGAAAATAAGAAGATAAAACAAAATAAACTTTCTATAAACTAAAATTGTCTTGTGCATAAGTTCAAAATCAGCTTTTGAAGAAGCTAATACTTGAGAGCTTTTATAAATTAGTTTATGCATAAGTTATTTTTAGCTCATGAAAAAGTTTATTTCATTTTTTGCTTTTTATTTTCTTCTCCTATAAGTATTTTTTGAAAGTTTATCCAAAGAAGTCTTGCTAGGTGAAAATGTTGGACAAATTTTTAACACATTGAATTGCTTTCTTATTCTTTTCCTGCTAGATGGTCAAGTATTGCCAAGCAATTACCCATGCGAACTGATAACGAAATCAAGAACTATTGGAACTCATATCTGAAAAAGCAGTTCGAAAAGAATGATGTGGACCCCTCAAGTCCAAAACCAAATAGCACTGATAGTTCCACAGAATCAAGATCCAATGACACGTGCATGGTTCCATCAGAGAAAACTGATTGCCATGAACCAAACACCAGCCAATCTCATCAGCACAACTTATCAAAGTCAATCTCATCTTCAACTAATCTTCTAAACAAAGTTGCTAGTAAAATTCTGGCATCAGGGTACCTAGAAGCAATCAAATCATGCCAACCTGTTGTTGCTGGGAACAGAAAAAGTGAAAGTGTGGTTAAATCTGGTATTGGGTTAGAAAGGGACAATATTAGAGACCCCCTTGTGCCTAATTTGACCTCACCAAGTCATTCTATAACTTCTGCTAAGTTACTAAACAAAATGGCTACTTCCCTCTCTCATAAAGTTCAAGGCCTTGAAGCTGCAAAAGCTATGTTCTCAAAACTGATGGAAAGCAGTGAAAAAGGTGACACTGCTAGTGATGATAGCTTTGTTGGCAGTGATCAAGTTGGAGGTTGTTTAAATGCTTTAAGCCCTTTTGAGGATGGACAACAGATAACAAAAACAATTGACTCCCCTTCTGGTCCTACACTAATGTTCAACCATGTGACCACACCCTCATGCTTTTCAGAAGATAATGAAGATAACTGGCATTGCGTTTCATCTAACTATGTTTCCTTCAAAATTTGTGCTGCGAGTGGTGGTGACTGCAGTGTCTCTGAGATCAACTTGGGTGAGTCTTCCAGTTCCACATCCTGCTTCCTGTTTGAGAATGCTGACCTTGGAACGTGTGATGATGAGATAAGCAAGTACATTCAGTATTTGTAGCAAAAAAAATTAGAGGACATCCAATGCTAATAAAAGAGAAATGTAGGTATTACAAGACCATATGATATATGATATCAGAGGAAGATATCTAAAGAGAAATAATATATACCAATAGAGTGTTTGATATATCACCATGTTTATATAGAGGTGTTTGACAGAGGAATCTATGTATCATCACTCTATTTTGTAATAAGAAATTATATTCTTCCTTTTGGAAATTTCTGACTCAATTACAATTTTTTAATCTTCTTTTAATTCATGATGTTTTATTTTAGTCCTTTTTTATTCACGATTTTAGTAAATTTATAATTTTAATTTAACTCTTAATTTTGTAAATGTTGATGGTTTATTTCATGCTTAATTAATGATGTGTCAGTATTATGATGAAATGAAAATTATTATTTAATCATTAAAAATATTTTAATAATTAAAATATAAAAGTAAAAGAAATACATGTATGTATAATGAGATTAGAATAAAATTATATATTATAAAAATTTTAGGATTAAAGGCATGAAAAAAAAAATCAAAATTTTAAATAAAAATTAAAGGAGATGAAACTTATAATATGGCCTAAATTTGTATACAATGTGAGAGAGATAGAACAAAAAAAATATAGAATAAACAAACAGATACGACAAAAAGAGGTAAGGAAAATTTATAATATATAAAAAAGTATTGTATGTAATTACGAATTAGGACCCACTATACCTCAGTGAATAAAGCGACCTCACATCTCTTAAAATTATTAATTATGTGCAGGAATGGTGGACCCCAAATAATAATGTATATATAAAGATGATTGATGCCACACCATATTAACTAGAGAGAAAAATAGGAAAATAATAATAAAAAATTAAATATAATAAACAATAAGAGAAAAAAATAAAGAGATAATAACTCTTAGGTTGGAGATAACAAAATGAAAAATAAAATAAAATGATTAGTGAAATGAGGTGTGATTTATATTTTTTCATTTTATTTTAATTTTAATTTTTTATTTTAATTCATCTTCCTTTCATTTTATTTTATTTTATTCCAGCTATTGGACCTTTAATGAAGTGTTTATATTGTTAATGTGTCAATCTTATAATAAAAAAACGTGACATTTTAGTTCACTTATTGCGACGTTGCTTAAATTATCTTCTGTGCTGTTTTTTTCATCAATAATATAAATAGTCGGAAATGAAAGTTGGAGGTGTCGATATTTCGCCATATGATGGCTACACGTAACACATGGATCGATTTTAATATGAAAAATATCATTTCTTTCTTTCTTTTTATTCAGGAACTATCATATCTCTTGATGCACCGGTACACTACAAAATCATTAATATAATGATAAAATAAGTTGAATGATTCAGAGTAATTCTTACATTTTTTAAAAATATTATGGATTAATCTTACTCAAATTAAAAGGCATTTTTATCCTTGTTCAAAGATTTAGCCTTGCCATTATTTTTTTTCTTCCTCGTCTTCCTTTTCTTTATGAACCCATAATTAACTGTCACTCTTGATAATAAAAAAATAACTTTGTCACTTTTAAGTTTCATTAACTCACACTGATCTTTTGTGAATATGTTGATAATTAGTGGTCCTTGCCAACCTATAAAAAAAATCATTTTTTTAAAAAAGTCCTTCATTGATTCACGAAGAAACAGGTATCAAAATTCAGTGAGTACAATGCCTATAAAGGAATGTGACTACAATGGTCCTGCAATTTTAAATATTGTGATCATCAATGATCATAAAAATTTGATAAATTATAATTGGTATTTCTGGTTGTTATATATTTTGTCCTTTATATATTTCTAGTGTTTTGGAAGGAAACCTATTATTGTAACGTAAATTCCAACTAACAAAGAAAAGTGGCCTACAATGTCATATGATTAGAAGTCGCCATAAGCCACCATTGGACACTGGTCATTATTTTAAAAGTGTAACTTCAATTATTTAATGTTTATTACCTAATTTAGAAGTTACTGGTCATTAATCTGAGACACATATATTGGAACCATAAATAGTCCGAATATTGTTGTGACCATTGAACAAGAATCCGCTTATGTATTAAAATCTTTATAGACAGAATCTGTTTGTATATAAGATTAGAAGTATTTTTGAGAATTTTTCTACTGAAAAAATTCTATATTTTCAGTAGAAAAATTCTCAAAAGTACTTGTAACTTGTATTCAAAGAGACTCTATCACTGACTCCATCAATAAGTTGAATTTTCGTGTCGAACCTGGTAAACAAACAAATAGCCAGAAATGTGAAACAAAGATTTTTCCCTTGCATCTCGGTCACTTTACTTTTTCGTTCAGCAGACTGCCAGTAATAAGTCGGAGGAAGGTGAGGATGACGTCAAGTTATCATGGCCCTTATGCCCTGGGCGACACACGTGCTAAAATGGACGGGACAAAGGATTGTGATCTCGCGAGGGTGACCTAACTCCAAAAACCCGTCCTCAGTTCGGATTATAGGCTGTAACTCGTCTGCATGAAGCCAAAATCGCTAGTAATCGTCGGTCAGCAATACGACAATGAATTCGTTTTCGGGCCTTGTACACACCGCTCGTCACACTATGGGAGCTGGCCATGGTTCTGACTGTGAGAATAGCGAAGTCTGGAATGACATGCTCAATGACAGTCCATCCAGAAATGGCGAGAATACCACCTTTCTTTCTTCATATGGAAAATGATTGATTCTCCACATGAGGACAATAAAACGCATTAGAAGGCCATATAGAGCCAAATAGAATAGAATAGAAATTATACATTATCAGGCAGAAAAAGGTTCCCGGTGATCCGAACCCGGTGCCGCATTAGGTTAGGGAGCTGGCAACTGCGTTCGAAACCTAGGAGTTAAATGAAACTATTCTTTTAAATTTTGAATTGTTGTTGTGTTCTATTTGTTCTCCTCTAATCATGCAGTTGAAGTACAAGGAGGGCATTTTATTTTAATATTTCACTCATGCTCTGCTGCAAATGCTAAAGTTGATAAGATTGCCTTTGACCTAAGATGTACTTGAATCAAGACATGTTTATGGAACCCAAATATTAGGTGTTCTAGAGAGTGATATGAAACAAAGGGAACTAGAATTTTTTTTTCATCTTAATCAAGATCCTGTATGTTAATATTCAAGAACAAAATACCAAAAGTTGTAGGATTTATATTATATTACATTAGGTTTGAATAAATACCGACTTATATAGAAATTGGTTAGAAACTATTAGGGAATTTCTATGATAATTAAGGTTAAGGTGCAGTTTGGGGTAGTTGTCTGTTTCTAGTTTAGAAATTATTAAAAACTAAATCTAGTTTTTGTTTTGAGTTGTTAGTTTTAGTTTTATTGGTTTTTAATTTAAAAAATTGCTGTTAATTGAAAATAGATAAAATAAGTTCACTATTTTATTTTATTACAGTCCATCATGAAATCATATAATATAAAAATATATATTAAAAATAATTAAAAAGTATGAAAAAAATAAAAATTGTTAAATAATTTTTTAAAAAATAAAAAAATAACACAAACATAATACTAATAATAAGATGTCGAGATATACAACATATGTTTCTAATACAATTTGTATTTAGTTTTTATCAAGCAAAAAATACATGAGTAAAATTGAAAAGTGCATAGGGTTTATATTTCCAAAATGTGATAATAATAACAATTAAGTATAATACAATTACGGTGTTATATTAGTTGCATCCCATAATCCTTGAGTCAATCAATCTTAAAAATTTGTCATTCAATGGGTATTTATTATAGTCACTAATGGTGCCCTATGTTGTTGTGTCATATTGTTCTCATCCAATTCTTCAACTTCTACTCCAACATTTTCTCCTTCATATTGTTTAAACAAATGAACATCTTGCATTTTCATTTTAATAAAATTATGAAGAACACAACATGCAAGCGATATATATTTTTGTCTTTTCAAGGCATATAACAACATTGATTTTAGAATAGGAAAACATATTTTTAAAACCCTAAAACATTTTTCAATTACATTACGTAATGAAGAATGTGTGCAATTTAGTAAATCTTTTGGACCTTAGGGTGTTCGTTGACCTCTATAATCATGCAAGTGATAGCGTTCTCCACAATATGGTGAAAGAAAGCCAGACATGTTGGTGTATCTGGAATCCACTGGATAGTATTTACCTATAGGGAGAATGGGAAAATGATTATCTGGGTTCTAAATCATTTCTAAAAATATTTTGAGCATTCGTCGTACCCTCCCAACCAACCATTACAAATGTAAACTTCATGTCAAATGAGCAACAACACAACACATTAATAATTGTTCAAGTTTTCTTCCACAGTATGGAATTTGCTCATTATTTGGAATGCTTGCTGAATTATGCGTACCATCCATAGCTCCTACACAATCCTTTAACAAAATTTAAAAAGTAAGATATAAAAATATAAAACAATAATGATTATGATTATAAAAAAAAGTATAATGACTACCTTGAAAAAATGATTGTATCTTGGATTGAATTGTATTTCTGAAGCAATTTCATCAAAAGAAACAGGAACAATCAATTCCTTGGAAAGATAGCAAATGACTTTTAGAACACTCTTAAAATACCTATGAATAGTATCTCTCAAGTGTTGAAAACGACTGTTGCGCGCTAACGCGCAATTGATACGGCAAGTGCACCGATCGTTAACAAGTAATAAAAGTAGGTAAGTAGAGTTATCGTCTCCACAGGGATTGGGGTAATTTTCACAATAATATTAATTCTAAATGATTGGAATTAATAACAGAAAAATAAAGAACAAAGAAGTAATTGTTGAGTTGTGGTTGGTGTTTGAATA
>PYAF01003273.1:336516-367691 GCA_007407185.1 Glycine tomentella | reverse complement strand
AGTAATGGCGCGACACGCGTGACACTCCAGAACTTGCTTCTTTTATTATTTATTCTCCTCTTTTGACCTGAAATTGCACAATTGGTATTGAAATTAGATTTAAACAATAAAATACTAAACTCAACTAATTCTAAGTTATTTTACCTAAGTATTTAATCAAATTCTAACCTAAAACTAGACTAAAAACAAGATGTGTTTGTTACACATCAACGACCCGCTAGAAATCTAGTAGTCACCGTTTGGCAAATAATGACCTAAAATATGGCAACCTACTCTTGAACAATTAAAGCCTAGTGTCTTTATTTTTTTCCCTTTCTTTTAACAACTAACATAGCTTAATATATTGGGATGGCATCATTCGAAATGTTTCATAACAATTTCTTAAATGACCATTTAATGTTTTAACCACTTATTCATGTCCTTTCAATTTTGAAGTCCTATGTGGTTGAGGTATTGACTTCAACAAATTAGTATATTCAAATATAATATAAAGTTGCAAAATATTTTCAATCCCTTCATCTAAATCATCTACTAAGCTTCTAAAATTAGGACAACTAAATAACATTCATAACAATTGACCTGCATATTAACAATAACATATTAACAAATATAAATATTTCCACTTCACACTAAAATTAGGACAACTAAATAACATTCATAAATCCATACAATCCATAAATAACATTCATAAATCCAACAATCCATAACATAGGGTCATAGAACAAAAAATAGAAAATTACAAGTCTTAACGAAAACATACATATAAAAATTCAAAGATCCAACCACACACATGTATTAATCCAAACATAAGCATAAACATATTCAGAGATTAAGGACTATATCTTTCTTCCGCTCATTTGATATTACCAGAAACACATCTCTTCAACAAGGGTCATCTTTCAATGCCTTGACTGCCTTTGTAAAAGGAACAACATCAATTCCTTCAAGTTTTTCAAGGATGGTTAAACAAGTCATCAATTTGTTATCATCCTCATTGTTTTGTCCAATTACATCCCTTATTATAGCATTTTAGGATGACCCACAACTGGCTCATGCTAATCTTTTCGAAAATATCAACTTTTCTTTTAGAACTTTCACTCATAGTTGTCAAAGCATTAGCAAATTCCATTTGAAAGTTTTCTCTTAATTTTCTTTTCTGCGTCAGAACTAACAAGGGTCTTATTTCTTGGTTGAGAGCTATGTTCCTCATAATCAACATCATTTCCTTCACTATCATCAACATCACTTATTGACGGACTTTTTGTAGACGGATGCTAATTTGCACCGGCGATAGTTGTGTCCCCAAAAATGATACACAATTTATCATAATGAAGACAACCTTTCTTCTTAAATTGCTTTGCAGATTTATATTTCTGCAAGATTAGAATTTCAATTGTTAGTATACTGTCAAACAATAATCATTAATAATATACCATAAAGACATAGAATCAAATTAAAACACACCTCACATAGATTCTTCCATTCATCATCTATGGCAACAATTTGTCCAGTAGTTGAATTGTACCCTAATATAGTCTCCATTTTAATTAAATTGGTGAAATCTTTCCACTTTCCTCTCAGCTGATTAAACTTGTTCTTAAATTGATCTTTAGTGTATTCGTTGCCCAAAACAAAAATCATTTGTTCCTTGATGTGTTGTTATGTCGACCTTGTAAGAGTAGTAGTTTGTCTACTACCCTTGTTAACTTCCTCCTCCATTAAAGTTATGAAATGATATTCAACATTTTGTGGCCATATATTTGTTTTGGTTGTTGAGATCTCAACCACATAATCTCCAATCATTTTATTCTCAAACGCCATGTTGAAATAAACTTGACTTAAAGTAACCACTCTAACATGAACAAGAACATGAACATAACACAATATACTATAGTTCAAAAGAAAAATAAAACAATAAATTGAAATATGTCACCCATAACTTTCCGTATATTTAACAATAAAGAACTATTGGACATTTTCATCCTTTGAGAATAGAAGAGTGTAGAATTAGGAAGCGTATTTATCAAACAACGAAGAATACATTAGAATACCCCAAGACCATGAAGAGTTCTCCAATCTTGGAAAGGATCTATGATTTTTCATGAAGAGTTCTCCAATCTTGGTAAGGATCTGTGATTCTGCCATGTTTTTATATCTATCTGGACATGGATTCCATGGAGTCCTTCTCTTGGCTTAGTCAATTATCATTTTCATTAGTAGTAAAATAATGGTGTGCTCATATTCTTCTTTTGTCTCTTATCTAGGATGTGTACTTTGTTTGGTATTAAGAAGGATGTAGTTTCTAGTTACATATTATCTCTTAATCTAAATATAGTTGCGATCATGCAAGAGGACACGACTCACAACTTTCAAAATAAGGTTGGCAAAATGGTGGAAGGTAAGAATGCTGGTAACAGTAAAGGGATTCAATTGGAAGCTGTCAACTTGCTTAAGAATAAAAAGTTGAAAGAGAACTACATAGGTATATAATTTGCTAGTTAATTGTGATGACTATATATATAATTGTTATTTGAATCAATGTTTACTTCTATAAGCATGGACAAGATATAAAGAAAACATAATTCAATTTGCTGATTATAAATAACATAAGATTATATGTTATCATGGTATGTATATATCTTCAAGCTTGTGGTATTCAAGAGTTACCCTTACAAGTTTGTAAGCATTTGAAGTTATTTGGTGAAAAGTTTAGGAAGCATTTTGCATTTTTGCAGCAGTCATTTTGTTTCATTTTAAGTTTTTCGCTCTATCGCTCTCCTCTTTTTTTGTTGCCTTTTAATTGATTAATAAAATAGAAAGCTAACTACCATAAATAACTAATTAGCTTGAATATGTGTAAGAACTTAGTGAATTGCATACCATCTCAGACCAATTAGTTTACTTTGTACTTTATTAATCACAAGCCTCTTTAGTGTAGTAAGCAATTAGTGTACTAAGCATGAGAAGTAAAAGTTCAATGTCCAAATGAGAAGTAAAAGTTTAATGTACTAAGCATACAAGATTTTAACCACAGAGGGAAAGAGAATCTTAGTCATATTCAATGCAGCTTCAAGATCAAGAATTTTTATCAATTTTGTTTCTACAAAATAAAAGAAAAAAAAAGAAAAACTTTCAGTAATTGAATTGAATCATATACAAAGGAAACATGAGGTTGACTTGTTTCTAGTTTCCACTATCCTATACAAGACAAAAAAAATGGAGAAAAAGTATCATATAAAGGCAATCACACACTCAAAGAAAGAGGGAAAGAGGGAGGAAGAGCAACTTAAAGGAGGGAGAGCACCGTACGATAGGGACACAAACTACGGCTATGTAACTAACGCAGAGTGACTACACACCACAAGGAGAGAGAGAGAGAGAGAGAGAGAGAGAGAGTGATGCATGAGACGAAGATTGAGAATGACACCACACTAGAGGGAGAGGGAGAAAGGTGCATGACAGGGACAACGACAGTGCACCTGACAAAGAGGGAGATGAAGATCGTGATTGTGAAAAAGAAGGGACTAAGTTATCTAGGGTAAACGTAAAACATAAACAATAAACTATAAACCCATTTTTATTGTTTATCAAAAGGGGTGAAAACCATTTTAAAATGGGATAAAAAAACAACTCAATCCAATGTTTTTCGAACATGTTTTTGTTTCAAAATTATATTTTAAAACCAAAAACAGGAAATTGGCAACCACCCTGAACGGAGCCTAAGGTCTTATTCGAAGTGATTTTTTGTTTTCTATTTTTAAAATTTTAAAATTCAAAAATAGTTTTTGTTTTTAAAAAGTTATTGTAAATTGAGGATGAATAGAATGAGTTAACCATTTTATTTTATTTTGTTTCACTATGAAATAATGGTATGACAACAGTGGCGTTAGTGGTAGTCGGGTGGCGATTGTGACAGTGATAATGGTGGTGGAGGTAGAATGGTGACGACGACGACGTTAGTGATAATGGTGGTGGTGGGATAGAATAATGGTGGTAGTGGTAGCGATGACGGTGGTGATGACAATAATGACGACAATGTTGTGGTGGTGGTAGCGGTGGAATGACAGTGGTGGCGGTGGTAGTGACAACAACAACATGGTGGTGGTGGTGGCAGTAACGACGATGGCAGTGTGGCAGTGGTGGTGGTGGTGATAGAATGGTAATGATAGTAAGAGTGTGTTTTGTAAAACCAAATTTACAAAACCTTTTTACTTGATTTTGAAAATGAATGTATAACTGTTTTGAAATTGTGTTAAAAATCATGTAAACTCCATTTTTGCTTAATGCATTTTGTTTTAAAAATTACATTTGAAAATAAAAAAAATAAAAATAACTACCCCAAATAGGGCCTAAAATAGGAAGATATTTATATATAAAGGGATTGTGGTTTTATTTATGAATCTAAAATATTGATTTAAACATGTTAACATTCTAAGCAATACATTATGTACCATCCATGTTCGTTGGGCGACCAAGTGCGTCTTGAACACTCCTAGTCAATTGGCAACAGAAGGGTTCACCCCCACTAAGGCCACATTGGTGATGCGTTAACAGACCATCATACATGGTTGAAAATGTGTATTATTGTTCTAACTACCTTGATGGTCGTCTTGAAGATAATGAAAGGCAATTAATCCACGATAAAGAGAAACTATCTTGAAAAATGACCCGGTCATGAAAACAAGCATAAAACCTAACTAGGCTTGATCCACATAGGACATGTTAGACAAATCCTAGAGTTTTATGGGTAGGCAACTTCTAACCTTAGCAAAGGAAGCCTATACTAAAACATACTGGCACCCATCGTGGGGTTTTCCCTATATCCTTTATTTAGACTTATACAACAATACGAGTGACCATGAAATTGTCATAGAATACATCTAGAGAATCTTGAAATTGATCCTTCAACATTGTAGCAAACCTTGGCCACCGTGGATGAGTTTGTTGGATATAGGGGGAGCAACAAGAAGAATGAAGCTTATGACTTGGAAGAATGTTTTGAGCTTTTCACATACCTTAAAGATTGTAATTCAAAATGAAGTGTATGAGAGGTCAATCTTTTGATCCTTTCATTGCATGCACATAATCATTTACATGCTTAAATGTTTTCATCAAAGTATCAAAGCTATTTTGAAAAGGAACTAAAATGGGTAATGTTTTTGGAAAAACGTAATCCTGCTGTTTTAATCGATTACGCATCAGTATAATTGATTATTTGCTTCGATTTTAAATCTGGAAAAGCATTGAAGAACATTTTAATCGATTACATTTCCTTTGTAATCGATTACATAGTGTAAAAAAAAAGTTATATGTTGTTGCTTTAATCGATTAAATAAGCTATCCAGAAAAGCATTCTTCATTGCTGCAATCGATTACCAAAAATTGTAATCGATTACACAAGCTATTTCAGAAATAAAACTTCATTGCTTTAATCGATTACAGTTCGGTTTAATCAATTATTTTGTTCGTTGTTAAACCCAGAATTCAGCCTTGAACACTTTAATCGATTATGTGACAATTTAATTGATTACATGAGTCATTTTAATCGATTATTTGGCGTGTGTAATCGATTACTGTCTGTTACAAAAAATTGTCATAAATATGAGTGAGGCTTGTCTGCCTCGGCTGGATCGACATGAAATGAAAGAGATTAAGAAGGGAAGGCGGATGCTAAGGCATTCATGATTTCCTCATGGACACATTTCGGCCTATCCCAATGGATGGAACTTTTAATCAGCTTCGACCGTTCATTGGATAGATGAAAAGGTTTCAGAACTTAACTTGAATACTTCGAATTTTCTGAATACACACAAGCCTTCTCAAAGTTAGAAAGTCTTTTTCTGGGTTAACTAAGTTCTTGTCCCAATCTTTAATCTTCATGGGTTTTGAATGATTTCTTGGGCAACAGTTTCCAAAGAAGTTTTGGAAAGCATGTTCTAAAATTCTTTTTCTTCAATTCAATCTTGATTGGTAAACCACATGCATTCATATTCATTGGATCATCAGGTTGTTTCTCTCCATTCTCTTTGGTTGTAAATTCATTTTTGCAATTTTTGTTATTTGATGATATTGTAAAGTATTCTTTGAAGCTTGTTCTAGAGTAGAGTTCTCTAGGGAAGAACAGAGTAGTGTTCTCTGGTTCTTGATCACTAGAAGTCTAATAGGGTTTTAGATTTCTATTCTTTATCTAGGGTTGATAAAAAGGGATTGTTGTAAAGCTTGTAAGAACTAAATTTCATAATAGTGGAACTCTAATCTAGTGTTGATTAGAAGAAACTGGATGCAACTTCTCTTGAGAAGTGAACCAGTATATATTCTTGTGTTGATTTTCTATTCCTTAATACCTATTAGTTATCTTGTTCATTTGTTCTTTGTTTTATTATCATTACTCAACAAGTCCTGTTTTGAGCAATTGATTTCTTGAGCTGAGTGATTTGATTGATTAGAGACATTCTTGGTTTAAAAGTGATTAAGATCCTTAACTCTGATGTCATAAATAAATTTTTTAAAAAGACTAAGTTTAAACCAATTCACCCCCCTCTTGGTTATTGTTGATATTCCTATTGTTTTCAATTGGTATCAAAAGCAGGTTCTTGAGTGTTATTCAAGATCACTATCTTTCTTTAAAAAGAAAATGAATACACACAAATTACCTTCATAGAAGGTGCCTTCCTCAATCGTCCTTCGATGTTTGAAGGAGAGCACTTCATTTTTTTGAAAAATAGAATGAAAATCTGTATTCAATCAAATGACCCAAGTGCTTGGAATGCAATAGAAAAAGGTCTTGTGATTCCTATAAAACTGTTGGTAATGATATGATTCCCAAAGAATGGGATGAAATGACAGATGTTGAAAAGAGAGTTGTTCAATATGATTTTAAAGATAAGAATATGATTACTTCTGCGTTTTCCTTTGATGAATTCTTGTTAGGTGCAAAAGTGCAAAGGAGATGTGGGAGATGTTGGAGATAACTCATGAAGGTCCAGATGAAGTAAGAAGATCAAGAAAGCATGCCTTAATACATGAGTATGAAATGTTCAAGATGAACCCCACAGAAAACATATCTCAGATTCAAACAAGATTCTCTCACATAGTAAATCATCTTCTTGGTCTTAGAAAGATCTTTGATGCTGAAGAGTTGAATATCAAAATCTTGAAGTGACTCACAAGACAATGACAACCAAAGGTGATAGCAATCAAAGAATCAAAAGATCTATCCAAAATGTCCATGGCTGCACTATTTGGTAAGCTTCTTGAGTATGAACTTGAAATGTCACAACTAACCAATGCAGAAGATGCAGAAAAGAAACACAAAAGCATAGCCTTGAAAGCTGCATCCTCAAAGGTGGAAGACTCAAGTGAAGAAGATAAAGAGGACAACATGAATTTAATTGTCAAAAAGTTCACAAAGAACAACAACAACAACAACGAAAGGAGTGACAACAACTTCACTTGCTTTGAATGTGGTAAGCCTGGTCACATTAAATCTGAATGCTCTATCTTTTTGAAAAAACGACTAGGTGAAAACAAGATAAGGAAAAAAGGAAAGCCTAAGAGAGCCTATATAGCTTGGGAAGATAATGAGTCAACAACTTCTGAATCATTAACTAAAAATGAAGAAGCAAATGTGTGTCTCACTTCCACAATTAATGAAGATAATGATCTCTCAATTGCTGGAATTGAGGTATGTCTAAGAGCAAGATCATCATTATGATATCTTGATAGTGGATACTCTAGAATATGACCGGTGACATATCAATGCTCACAAATTTGACTCTTAAAGATGGTGGATTTGTCATCTATGGAGACAACAACAAAGGGAAGATTATTGGAGAAGAAAATATAGGAGACAACTTTAAAACCAAAATTAGAAATGCTCTTTATGTGGAAGGATTAAAGCACAATCTCCTAAGTATAAGCCAACTTTGTGATAAAGGGTTCAAAGTGTCATTCAATGACAATTGCTACATGATATGTGATGGACAAAACGGTGAGGTGATTCATATAGGTAAAAGAAAAGGTAATATCTATTTACTCTCCATAGATCATGCATTCTTTCACAACATTTCTTGCTTAATAAGTAAGATTGATGAATCTTGGCTATGGCATAGAAGGGCAAGTCACATTAACATGCATCATATGAACAAGCTAATTAAAAAGGATTTAGTCATTAGCTTACCCAAACTCAAATTTGAAAAGGACAAATTATGTGATGCTTGTCAAAAGGGGAAACAAACAAAAAATTCTTTTCAAAGTAAAAATGTTGTTTCCACTTCAAGACCCCTTGAATTACTTCACATAGATTTGTTTGGTCCTTCTAAAACTTTGAGTTTAGGAGGTAACTACTATGGGCTTGTCATTGTTGATGATTACTCTAGATTCACATGGACTTTGTTTTTGAAATCCAAGAGTGATGCTTTCAATGCTTTTAGAAAATTGGCCAAACTTGCTCAAAATGAAAAGGGAAGCAAAATTATCTCAATAAGAAGTGATCATGGTGGAGAATTCCAAAATGAACATTTTTAAAAATTCTGTGAAGAAAATGGAATTAACCATAATTTTTCAGCTCCAAGAACACCTCAACAAAATGGTGTTGTGGAGAGGAAAATAGATCCCTTGAAGAAGGTGCAAGAACTCTTCTTAATGAGACAACTTTTTCTAATTATTTTTGGGCTGATGCTATAAGTACAGTTTGCTACTCTTTGAATAGACTACCAATAAGGCCTATTTTGAAGAAACTCCTTATGAACTATACAAAGGTAGAAAACCAAACATTTCTCATTTGAGAGCATTTAGCTGCAAGTGTTTTCTGTTAAATAATGGTAAAGAATTACTGGGAAAATTTGATGCTAAAGCTGATGAAACCATTTTCCTTGGATATTCATTACATAGCAAAGCATATAGAGTTTTCAATAAAAGAACCTTATGCATGGAAGAATCAGTTCATGTTATTTGTGATGAATCTAATCCCTCTAAAGAGGAAAAGAAGTGTGATATTGATGCAGGTCCTTTGGAGGAGTTTATTCAACTTAATGAATCAATGAATAAAGAAAAGGAAGAGCCAATTGTTGAAACAAAACAATCAACACCTGTCCAAGAACCAAAAGATTGGAGAACCACAAGAGATCTCTCCCTTGACAATATAATTGGTGAAGTTTCATAGGAAGTATCTGTTAGAATCAAAGAAGCTGAAGCAAAGTATTCAAAGATGATTGAAGAAAATGAGTTTTGATATTTTATATGCCCAATCAAGTTGATGGCATATGTAATTGTGTTTAAGCTTGGTTCATTCGATAAAGCTTTATAATCCTCTTTAGCAATTGATAATTCATGCATTCATACATGCATTTGATAGGAGTTAATCATATGGTAATTAGCAAACCTATAGAATTTCATAAAGGCTATTAGGAATTGTATAAAACATTTTTTCACTATGATAATCGATTATCTTGTAATATAATCGATTACAGGCATGTGGATGTTTTCTGGAAAATGCCTTATGAACATTTTAATCGATTACCACTAGCTCGTAAATCGATTAAATTAACTTTACACAGAATTGAGAACTTCCTGTGATAATCGATTATCTTGGAAAATAATTGATTACATAAGCTTCTGCATAATTTTACACAGCATGTTCATATGGTTTAATCGATTACCAGATTTTAGTAATCGATTCAATATGCATTGTTAAGTTTTAGGCATGGTATGTGTTAATCGATTAAATGGGTACTTAATCAATTACATGTGTACATTGTAAAACTTGGTTTGTCTGGCTTAATCAATTACAATGTGATTTAATCGATTATTCTGTTTGTGACAGATTTCCAGATTTCTGATGAACAATTTGATCGATTCTATAGATACAATAATCGATTACCATAGATAAAATAATCGATTATATTGACGAATTAATCGATTACAGTTAGTTAAAACAGTTTTTATAAATAGACAAGCTGAGTCTGAGAAAGAAAAAGTAAGAAAGAAATAGATATTAGTGCATACTTTGTGATATACATATTCTAAAGTTCTCAAGTGTACCCAAGGCTGAAATTAGTGAGATAAACAATTATGATGAGTATCATTGTGATTTACTAGAGTTTTGAGTCTTAATACTCATGGATTGAAGACTTATTCAAGCTAGAGCTTAAAGAAAGTTATCAAGAAAGATTGGTAGTCATCTTTTGCATATAATCTCAGGTTGATTGAATCATTCATATCATTTTAATTGCTGAGGAATATAAAGTGATATCTTTCTTGTACCTAAAGTTTTTGTTTTGTTAATATTTGTTGTATAATTGAGTTGTATTTCCATATAACATTTGTATTCTTTAAAGTTTGTTCTAGAAAGGGTTTCTAGAGGGAAGAACAAAGAGGGGATCTTTGGTTCATGATCTTTTGAAAAGTCTATAGGAAGTAAATTTTGAATTTTACCTAGGGAGGGTAAGAGAGATCATTTTGTAAGCTTGTAAAGAACAGACATTTGTTATAGTGGAACTCTAACCAAGATTTGGTTGGAAGAAAACTGGATGTAGCCTCCGGGGTTGAGAGGTGAACCAGTATAAATGTTGTGTGCATTAGATTTCAGTTTATATTTCATTTAATTCTTGAAGTATAGAATTTGTTCATCATATAAACTTGGTTATTGCACAAGAGTGATTTGATTGATGAAGTAAAGTGATTTCTAATTGGTTTTAAATTGATACGATCCTTTTGAAGTCTTCCGCTGTTATAAATTTTGAAAGGAAAATTTAAAAACTCTGAGGTAAACCAATTCACCCCCCCTTTGGTTATTTGCATAAGTGTTCATTATATTTTCAGTATCTACTAGATCACCATTAAGAAATCTATGTTGTAATTTGGCTTTTGTTTCACAAATAGAACCTAAGAATATTGATCAAGCCTTAATTGATGAACATTGAATGCATGCCATGCATGATGAATTGAATCAATTCAAGAGAAATGAAATTTGGGAACTTGTCCCTAGACCTCCTTCTCTCAAGCCTATTGGCACTAAATGGGTTTTTAGAAACAAAATTGATGAGAGTGGAATCATAGTCAGAAACAAAGCTAGATTGGTTGCAAAAGGTTACAACCAAGAGGAAGGCATTGACTATGAGGAAATCTTTGCACCAGTTGCAAGATTGGAAGCTATTAGGTTACTACTTGCATATGCATGTTTAATGAATTTTAAACTTTTTCAAATGGATGTTAAAAGTGCTTTCTTAAATGGAAATATTGAGGAGGAAATATATGTGGAACAACCTTCTAGTTTTGCTGATTTCAAACATCCAAACCATGTTTTTAAACTTAAGAAAATTCTCTATGGTTTAAAACAAGCTCCAAGATCTTGGTATGAGAGATTAAGCAAATTTCTGCTTGAACAATCTTTCACAAGGGGGCATGTTGATAAAACTTTGTTCATTAAAAGGCAAAGCAATGATATTTTATTGGTTCAAATATATGTTGATAATATAATTTTTGGTTCAACTAATCAATTGTTGTGCAAAGAATTCTCTATCTCTATGCAGAATGAGTTTGAAATGTCAATGATGGGAGAATTAACATTCTTTCTTGGACTTCAAGTGAAGCAAATGAAAAATGGAACATTTCTAAATCAAACCAAGTATTGCCTTGAAGTGATCAAAAAGTTTGAAATGGAGAAAAGCAAAGATGTTGCAACTCCAATGGCAACATAAACCTATCTTGATTCAGATGAAAAAGGAAAGAAGGTTGATGAGTCAAAATTTAGAGGAATGATTGGATCTTTGTTGTATTTGATAGCTAGTAGACCAGATATTATGTTGAGTGTGTGTTTATGTGCAAGATATCAAGCAAATCCCAAAGAATCACACCTAACTGCAGTCAAAAGAATCCTCAAATATCTCAAATCAACACCAAAAGTTGGTCTTTGGTATCCTAAAGGTGCATCACTTAATTTAGTTGGTTATTCTGATTCTGACTTTGCAAGGTGCAAATTGGATAGAAAAAGCACTAGTGGAACTTGTCATCTACTAGGAAGTTCATTGATCTCATGGCATTGCAAGAAACAATCTTGTGTTGCTTTATCAACAGCTGAAGCTGAGTACATCTCTGCTGGAAGTTGTTGTGCTCAAAACCTTTGGCTAAAGCAACAATTACAAGATTTTGGTGTAGAATTAAAAAGAAATACCTCTGCTATGTGACAACACAAGTGCTATCAACATTTCCAAAAATCCAATAATGCACTCAAGGACCAACACATTGAGATAAGACACCATTTTCTTAGAGATCACATCCAAAAAGGTAACATCAAAATTGACTTCATTGATACTCAAAATCAATTGGCTGATATATTCACTAAACCTTTGGCTAGAGATAGATTCTATACTTTTAGAAACATGCTACGTATCCTTGATGAATCTAACATTTGCTAGCATGCTTGCTATGAGCTTATCTATTTGAAATAGCTTCTTACTTGATCAATCATCACTTATGCTTACAAAAATTTGAAATTGTGATGCATAAATACTGTTCATTCTGATATTTCCACTGGAATAATCAATTAAAGCACGTATTAATCGATTAAATGGACTTGAAAAACTGCTGAGAATGAAATTCGTGCTTATATAATCGATTACACAACCAAGATAATCGATTATTCTTCATAGAAAATAATTTCAGCAAAATGAATTTATCTGGAATAATCGATTAAGCCATCAGATTAATCGATTACACAGCCTAAAACTCCTTTTACAAAAATTCAATTCACTGGAATAATCGATTATGATGAATGGTAATCGATTAAATTGATTGAAAAATTGTTTGAAACTCGGATTCTCCCTGTAATAATCGATTACATAAGAGAAATAATTGATTATTCTGCTTTCAAAATTGTTTCAAAATCCAAATCTTTCTGGAATAATCGATTACGCCTCGAATTAATCTATTACACAAGCTTAAATTTCATTTTACATATCAAATCTCACTGTAATAATCGATTAAATCAGATAAACAATCAATTACACTTCATCTTCTTTAACTGAATTTCACTGAAATAGTTGATTACTTGACGAATTAATCGATTATAGCTTCTACAGAAACTGATTTTTCTTACGAATTAATCGATTACATGAGCATATAATCGATTATTCATAGAGTTACTGCAGAATCTGCAAGATTTTCTTGGAAATTGTAACTGCCCAACTGCCACATAATTCAAATTTGAAACTTATGTGCTTTAAAGTTAGTGGGTTAATTCGAAATAACTGTTACTCATTTCAAAATTTGAACTTTGGAGCCCAAAATCTTCTATAAATACAACCTATGTTAAGGGAAGAAATCACACCATATGCATCTTCTATCTTAAGCATTACTGTATTTTTCTTTCCTCTGAGTCTAGAAACCCTGTCCGGTTAGCCTTTCCTCACACATTAGCCATGTCCACGTCTAAGAGAGTTAAAACCTCTAAGAGAAAAGCTGCTGAAACCTCTAACCCTGCAGTTACAAGGTTAGATCATTGGTTTCTTTCTGAGAGAGATAAAATGACCTATCTTCAGTTTAATGCCACCAAACTCGTTTGTCCTCCCAAACACCTTGACTGGTTTATTAAAGAAGGTTTTCAATTCCCTGCTATGATTGAAGCCCAGGGATTGAAAATATTTGTTGAGTTAAAGGGTACCTTTTACCTTGAGTTAGTAAAGGTTTTCTACACCTGTGCTAAGGCTTCCATGGATGGGACAATCTTGTCTCAAGTCAATGGAGTGGTCATGGAAATCACTCCTGAAGTTTGGGAAGCAGTGGCTGAGATTTCCTTTGAAGGTGAAAGGAAATTTGAGGAAGAGGTTGGGGGATATAATAGGGTAGATACCTATAGGGGGATGCTTCTTGATCCTCACATGAGACTGAAGCTTAGGCTGAGTACTGGCCCTATGACTCATGAAGATAGACTTCTTCATTACATAATCACATACATCTTAGCCCCAAGAGCTACTAATCATGCCCAAGCCACTAATGATGGCATACAACTTGTGTATGGCATTAAGAATTCCATTAAGATGAATTGGATTCTTGTTTTTGAGGAAATTATGCTTAAATCGAAAAGATTGGTGAATTATCCTTTTCCATATGTTGCTATTGTGTCCAAATTCATTGATTACTTCAATATAGATGTCTCTAATGAGGTTGTTGAAAGCACAAACTCCAGTAGTAGCCTCATCAAAGAGAAACATCTTACAAAGCTAGGGATGGTTAAGACCCCTTATGGTTGGCAAATGGCTAGACAACAACTCCTTGCTGCTACAAATGAAGAAGAAACTGATGAAGAAGCTGGTGAAAAAGCTAAAGATGAAGGCCCTGCTCAACCATCTTACAGTCCATTTGAATCACTTATGATTCAAAAGATGGATGCCTTATTGTCACTACATCATGAGCACAGGGCTGAGACTAATTCATCTTTGGAGGAGATGCAATCTAGACTAGAAAACATAGAAGCTAGGCTTGTCCTTGATGATTTAGCTAAACTAGTTTAGGTTTCTTGTTTCTGTTATTGCTTTACTTTGTTTTTTCTTTTTATTAATGTATTGTCTTTCCATTTCCATTAATGAAATTTACATTTCTCCTTCTTATTAGTTACTATGCTACCTTTTGTCTTTGATAAGCCAAATAGGGGGAGAAAATTTTGATTGATAACTAACTAAAGAGAAACTAACTAACTAAAGAGAAACTCTGTTTTGTTCTCTGTTGTGCTCTGTTTTCTGTTGTGTTTTTGCACATTAATAATTGATGAAGTTATCCAAGTCAAGGGGAGTAAACTAAGTCAGGGGAGCTAACAAATGAAAGTAAATGATCAATGTTTATGCAAGCATATCTCTTAACACTTGTTCTTGGCAAAGAGGCTGATTTGTTTTTAGGTTAACAAAGTTCAAGACTCCTATCTATTTCATCCCTCAAAGTACTTCAAAATGGTCAATCAATATTTGGCATGTTCAAAGCCAAAAAGTCGGAGATTGTTGGATATAGGGAGAGCAACAAGAAGAATGAAGCTTATGACTTGGAAGAACGTTTGGAGTTTTTCACATGCCTTGAAGATTGTAATTCAAAATGAAGTGTATGATAGGCCAATCTTTTGATCCTTGCATTGCATGAACATAATCATTTTACATGCTTAAATGTTTTTATCAAAGTATCAAAGCAATTTTGAAAAGGAACTAAAATGGGTAATGTTTTTGGAAAAATGTAATTCTGCTGTTTTAATCGATTACACATTAGTATAATCGATTATTTGCTTCGATTTTAAATCTGGAAAAGCATTGAAGAGCATTTTAATCGATTACATATCCTTTACAATCGATTACATAGTGTAAAACAAAAGTTATGTGTTGCTGCTTTAATCGATTACTATAAATTGTAATCGATTAAATAAGCTATCCAGAAAAGCATTCTTCACTGCTGTAATCGATTACCAAAAATTGTAATCGATTACACAAGCTGTTTCAAAAATAAAACTTCACTACTTTAATCGATTACAGCTCGGTTTAATCGATTATTTTGTTTGTTGTTAAACCCAGAATTCAGCCTTAAACACTTTAATCGATTATATGAGTCATTTTAATCAATTATTTGGCGCGTGCAATCGATTACTGTCTGTTACAAAAAACTGTTATAAATATGAGTGAGGCTTGTCTTGAAACTTAACATGAATACTTCGAATTTTCTGAATACACATAAGCTTTCTCAAAGTTAGAAAGTGTTTTTCTGGGTTAACTAAGTTCTTGTCCCACTCTTTAATCTTCATGGGTTTTGAATGATTTCTTGGGCAAGAGTTTTCAAAGAAGTTTTGGAGAGCATGTTCTGAAATTCTTTTTCTTCAATTCAATCCTGATTGGTAAACCACATGCATTCATATTCATTGGAGCATCAGGTTGTTTCTCTCCATTCTCTTTGGTTGTTTCATTTTTGCAATTTTTTTTGTTATTTGATGCTATTGTAAAGTATTCTTTGAAGCTTGTTCTAAAGTAGAGTTCTCTAGGGAAGAACAGAGTAGTGTTCTATGGTTCTTGATCACTAGAAGTCTAATAGAGTTTTAGATTTCTATTCTTTTTCTAGGGTTGATAAAGAGGGATTGTTGTAAAGCTTGTAAGAACTGAATTTTATAATATGGAACTCTAATCTAGTGTTGATTAGAAGAAACTGGATGTAGCTTCTCTTGAGAAGTGACCCAATATATATTCTTGTGTTGATTTTCTATTCCTTCATCTCTATTAGTTATCTTATTCATTTGTTCTTGGTTTTATTATCATTACTCAACAAGTCCTATTTTGAGCAATTGATTTCTTGAGCTGAGTGATTTGATTGATTAGAGACATTCTTGGTTTAAAAGTGATTAAGATCCTTAACTCTGATTACATAAATAAATTTTTTAAAAAGACTAAGTTTAAACCAATTCACCTCCCTCTTGGTTATTGTTGGTATTCCTATTATTTTTAGAGTTATGTCATGGGGAGAGGCGAAGAGCAGAAGAAGCGCAAAAGGCATAATAGGCGATGCATCGCTAAAATGAAAAGGCACAAAAGGGATCAGAGGGAACAAATGCCACTTTGTGGTCCTTGGATCTACCAACATCATCAAAATACATGCAAAAAGATACAAGTTTTACATGTTTGGCAAGCTACCAAAACGTGCAAGTAGTCAACTGATGAATAAAAATTGTCTCCCAAGGGACTTGCAAAAACTTGCTAAAATCACAAATATTACTATCCAAGAGTTGGTTCATTTTTGCTTCTAGGTGCATTAATTTATTTACGTACTATTTGGTGTTGAAGGAGCCAACAAGTTCAACCATCTAAACCAATCCAACCTAGTCCCAAATAGCCATCTGATTCAAACCAACTAAGTCAACCTAGTTCCATGGTAACTTTTGAATTAATATGCATATCTTGCATTTTTTTAATGGAGGAATTACTTGTATAATTTTGTTCTAGAAAATGTCTTCCCAAGATGAAAGAATACAGAAACCAAAAGATCAGGTCTAGAACCGGTCAAATAAAAAAGCACCCCATCTACGACAAATTTGGAACTGTTACATGCTTACCAGATGCCACACTATCAAATTCTAAATTTGAGTAGTTTCAGTTTGGTTTCTCCATGAAGGAAAGGAGCCTTTCAAGACATAGTGTTACACAATCTGAACTCTGAAGGTGAAACTCTTCAATTTTTTTATTGGTTTGGAGCCAGATATACAAGATCGCCACCATGTCAACAAAAGATTAGTCTGCACATACCCCTTATATAACAAATTTAAAGAAGAGAAATGCTAGAGTCGCTGAATGGAACATCCCGAATAATCCTCATAACCAATAAAAATTTGACACTTGTCTATTAAATTTTCTATAAAATATTAATTTAATTTAACGTTTTAAATTTTGGTTCTTTCCAAATTTACCCCTTCTCGTATGACCACCCATGTTCATTTGCCCCTACACATTGACACCGCCAGATCTGGGAGGAGTGACAGTGGCATTTTGACACTGGCGAAGTGGTGACAACGGAGTAGGTGGATGGGTTTAGGGGCCTTGAAGCAGAGGATTCGATTCCAACAATTCGTTGACATTACGACCTTCGACACCTTTGAAGTAGAGGTATTGGCATGACACCTTCGACACTGTCAAAGAAGATTCTTTGTCTTACAATAAGGTCGTAGGCTTTGAGGTGACTTTGCGCCTGTGAGACTTAACTTCCCGAACCTGAGGCAATGGTTAATGCAATGTTGTTGGTGATTAGACTCTTTGAAGCACAATTAAGCAACAACACTTACCATATTGGTATTTGTGGAAGCTTTTTTGGGTACTTTCAACACACCTTGATTGGGAATTTTAATGTCTACTTTGATAATGATTGGCATCTCTATTCTTGGAGTTTGCCTCATTTCTTTGGATGAGGTGGAAGTCGCCCCCAATTAAGAGTCCTTATCGGGTTTCATTAAAGTTGGCATGGTTGGTGGTGATATGCTTGGTATTGACTAGGTTTCTGATTTTGATCATGGTTATTGCTACCAAAATTGTTTATCTGGTCAATAGTGTGAGTGTGATGGCAGTGGTTGAGATTAGTTTTCTCTTCTTTGTAAAACTGATTATACTGTTATTATTGATTCAATTCAATTCTGTTTGTATGCCAATTTAGGAATACATTTGTATCAAAAGACTCAATATATTGCTTGGCGAACTGGTTTAATTTTATTTCTTTGGTAACAATGGTGAGATTTCACAAGATTTTTTTTCCTCAAGTTATTGTTAGTTTGAAAAAATCCTCCAAAGTAGCGGGAATTTCTCTAGCTTGTAAGCCATTGCCACTAAAACTAAGATTCAAAACCATCAATGCATTCTAAAGGATTCCATAGAATCTATGAAAGCGTATTAGACCTAGTACATTTGAATGTTATAAGATCATCCTCGTCTTTCTAATCAAAAGGAGAGAATTATCTCTTGAAGCGTGAATGCAATATCCTCATTTATCTTTGGTGAGTCATCTCTTAGCCTCCTTAATTGGTTACGCATGGCAAATCTTTCGTGCTATTCTTGAATAAGGGATAGGGAAAATGTGTGAGCACTTTTCTATTTCAGAGAGATGATGGCAACTCTTGCCTTTGTCTAGAGCAAATAGGATTATTATATAAGAGACTAAGAAACCTAAACCTAGGTTTCTTGGGCCCTTGCCATACACTTAAGTCCAATAACTTTTGTATAAATAGCATTCCCAACAATCTCTCACTTGCTCTTGAGTACAAACTTAAGCTTAAAGCCCAAATCCATGTAACTCACTTTTCATCATCAACTAAAAATGTCCCACCCTTTGTTTCAAGCTAGCACGGGGATCCACTATCTATTATTAATCAAGGTTCCATCAATAAATGATTTGGACATTAAAGACACTGACCAATGCATGTAATCCATTAGAGAAACTTTCAAAGTCAAGGGAACATATCCTACAAATTCCATATTGTTTATCTCATACATACTGATAATCAAATAATTTTCCTCCCAAAATACCGAGTTATTGGCCGTCAATTGGTCATGCCTCACCCATTGGTAATTCAAAGAATGAAAATTATTCAATTACCTATTTATAATAAACTCGGGATTAAGAGCAATCACATAACTATGGTTAGCTAGAGATTTGATACTTATGACAGAAAAACAACCTTAATCAAATCTCTCCCTCACCCTTTCAATGCAAATATTAATTCACACCAATATTTTACAATGATTCAAACAAGACCATTTCATAAAATATTACAGCCTAAATAAAGCGCCCAACTTTATTTAACAGCTGTGAACCCATTCATCAATTGTTAGAACCTATGATCATGTCCTCCATGAACGTATAAATAAGATCATATACTATACAATTGATCCGGGCCTTGGTGTTTGTAAATTTTGTGTGCATACCATAAATGAATAATACCTCATTTATAACTTTTAAAAAAAATACAATGTCATGATGTCTTGCTCAAAGAGAACAACATAAACAAAGTGGAAATTCAATCTCCTAAAGCTATAGCAAGTTTCGGAATCTTATTAAGACCCATATATGTAACATGCCTCTCAAACACACGTTCAGGCAAACTCTTCGTAAAAGGGTTAGCAATGTTTTCTTCTAATTTTTATCTTGGTTACCACTGTGTCTCCTCTTTCAATGATGTCTTGAATTAAGTGATACTTCCTTTCTATGTGTTTTTGTCTTTTGCGACATCGTGGTTCCTTAGATTGTGCCACTGCCCCACTTTTGTCACAGTAAAAAGTGTAAGGCGACCCACACTTGGTATCACTTTAAGATCCATAAGGAACTTCTTCAACCATGCGGCTTCTTTTGCAGCTTCAAATGCAGCTACATACTCAGCCTCTATGGTAGAGTCAACCACATATGACTGTTTGATACTCCTCCTCAACAGATGGTCCTGCCATTGAGAGTGAACACATAGCTTGAAGTGGATTTTCTTGAGTCAATATCTCCTTGGAAATCTAAGTCTGTGTAATCAATGGTTTCAAGACTCCCATTAGAATAGACCAACATATAATCTCTCGTTTTCCAAAGATACTTGAGTATATGCTTAACTACTATCCAGTGTTCCTTTCTGGGATTTGATTCGTACCGACTAACAACTCCCACTGTATAGTAGATGTCTGGCCTAGTGCCCAGCATATCATACATTAGACTACCTACAGCCAAAGCATAAGGTATCATACTCATGCATTCTATCTGCTCAAGAGTCTTAGGAGAATGCTCCTTAGAGAGATGAATCTCATGCCTGAAGGATAAAATTCCCCTCTTAGAATTCTCCATGCTAAACCTGGCAAGGACCTTGTCAATGTAAGAGGCTTGGAACAATGCCAATAACTTATTCTTCTGGTCTCGTAAGAGTTTAATACCCAGAATATAATTTGCCTCTCCCAAGTCCTTCATATCAAAATGCTTGTTCAACTAGGTCTTTATGCCTAACAATACATCTGTGTCATTTCCAATGAGGAGTATATCATCTTCATAAATAACTAGAAAATATATTGTTTTCCCTTGGATTCTTTTATATACATCTGGCTCATCGGGACTTTTTTTCAAAACCTTAAGATTTAACGGCTTAATCAAACCTAATGTTCCATGACTTGGATGCTTGCTTTAGTCTATAGATAGACCTTTGCAACTTTCACACCATATGTTCCTGCCCTTCGACTGTGAACCCTTTTGGTTGATGCATATAGATGTCTTCTTCTAAATTTCCATTTAGAAAAGTAGTCTTGACATCCATTTGTCAAATCTCATAATTGAGACTTGTCGCAATAGCTAAGAGAATCTGGATAGAGTTAAGCATGGCTACTGGCGAAAAGGTTTCTTCATAGTTTACACCTTCTATTTGGGTGTACCTTTTTTCCACCAATCTAGCTTTGATGGTTTCAACCTTTCCATCTTATCCTCTCTTTCTCTTGTAGATCCATTTATACCCAATGGGTTTTATCCCTTTAGGTGCTTCTACAACAGACCAAACTAAGTTAGAATGCATAGATTCCATCTTATAATTCATAGCCCAAGTCATTCCTGAGCATTAACATCTTCAAGTGCATCGTCGTAAATAGTGGGATCGTTATCTATTTCAATGGTGACAGCTTGGTATGATTCTCCTAACAAGAGATATCTTGCGAGTTTACAAATCATTCTCCCAGTACGACTTTGCCTAACTTGTTGTGCATTTACAGGAGGATCCAAGTTAAGTGGATCAATAATTTCATGAAGATCTTCATTAGGTGGGCTAACCAATTCTTGATTTTGTTCTTCAACAAGTGGTACTTGCATTTCTACAGGTTCCACTTGTAGATCATTATGCTAAACCTCTGGTTCTGTATCTAGTTCTTGTGTATGTTCACCTTCAGGTATACTTTCCTCTCTTTAAACAGCCATAAGAACATAAGATGGAACCACTTGAGGTTGAGATAAAACTTGACCTTAGACAAGTTCATCAAGAACAATCAAACTCTTTGGTTTGTAATTTTCCATATAGTCCTCCTCTAGGAAAGTCGCATGAGTGCTCATTAAGACCTTCTTACCTTTTGGACTATAAAACATCCAACCTCTAGTTCCTTTAGGATAACCTACAAATATGCACACTTCTGTACGTGAGTCCACTTTATTTGGCTTCTGTTGTAAGACATGTGCCAGAGCACCCCAAATCTGAATATGGTTCAAACTGTGTGTGTGCTCATTCCATAGTTTTGTAGGTGTCTTTGAAATAGATTTAGATGGAACTAAATTTAATAAGTACATGATGGTTTCTAAGGCATATCCCCGGAACGGTTCAGACAAAGACGAATAACTGACATGGACCTTACCATTTCTAAAAGGGTTTTTTTTCTCCTTTCAGCAACTCCATTCTGTTGGGGTGTCCCTGGAGAAGATAGTTGTGAATGTATCCCTTCCTTAGTCAGGTAAGACCTACACTGTCCAGATAGGTATCCACCTCCTTAGTTAAACCTAAGTCTTGATTTGAACACCAAGATGCTTTTCTGCCTCAGCCTTAAACTCTTGGAATTTTCCAAAGGCTTCAGACTTATGACACATCAAGTATATGTATCCAAATCTTGAGTAATCATCAATGAATATGATGAAGTGCCCATACCCGCCTCTGGCCTGAACATTTATTGGTCCATATACATCAGTATTTACCAATTCCAGCTGAAGTGTGGCACGATTTCCTTTGGTCTTGAAAGGCCGTTTTTTCATTTTACCCTCTAAGCATAATTTGCATACTGGTATCGGTTAAAAAACCAGGGATTTTAAAATCCCACTCTTGACCAAACCTTGTATCCTGTTAGAGTTCATATGACCTAATCGCAAATTCCAAAGATATGTTTCATTGGAAATCTTTCTTTTCTTAGATAGATGAACATGTTCTTTGTCTCCTAATTCAACATGATTAACTTCATGGGGTATAGGACTAAGGAAATAAAGATCATTAAACTAGATAGATGAAAGATTCCATGCCTATAACTTTTAAAGGTGGGTTAGGTTCAACTGATCTTACAATTGATAGATCTGATCTTAAAATAGATGGAATTAACTTCTAATTTAATTGGAATAAACCAAAGATTTTTGGAGAATAAATATGATACCTTCTAAACTTTAGGTTAAAAGAAAATTTTGGTATCTAGTTTATCATAAAGAGAAATGAAAGAAAAGTTGGGAGGACCATAATTATGTAGGCAATGACTTTTGACTAATTTTGGATTTTTGTCCTTAACACATAACTTTTTTGAAATTTGGTTTTTAGCCCTTGAACAAAAGTTTGACTGGTCAAGGTCCCCTCAACTTTTTTTTTGTTAAGGTTTTTAGTCCCTGAACAAAAAATTGACCGGTTAAGATCCCTAAACTCTTTAAAATTTGGTTTTTAGCCTCTGAAACCCCATTTAATGAATAAAAATAACAAGGTTCAAACTTTTGTATAGGGACTAAAAATCGAATTTTTAAAAAGTTTAGAGACCTTGACCAGCCAATTTTTATTTAGGGACTAAAAACCTGAATGGAAAAAAGTTGAGACCTTTACTAGTCAAAATTTTGTTCAGGGACTAATAATTGAATTTTAAAATAATTTAGGAACTAAAAACTTACTTAACGTTAATGGTACATATAAATTACTTTCTCCATCTGATGCACCATGTTATTCTATTTAAGGCAGTATTATTATTATGGAATGGTAAATTTTCTAAGCCCTAATTAATCTGCTGCACTTTTCTTTTATCCACCCTTGCTTCCTCAACTAAGGAGTGTGACATCAATGGAGCTTGGCTGTGATCCTCATGGCTATTCTCGTGCTGGTTATGATATAGTAATATGGTATTGTGCTATTGCAGCAGGAAGACCGGGTCTGGAGTTGAACAAAATGCGTGAAGTTTGTATTTTAGTCTTGTTTTGGGCATAATTTATATGATACATTCCACAAAGTAGGTGCTAATTCATCATTTACATTGAGAATTATGCTTATTTGAGTTCCTTACAAAAGTCAAATCACTGTTATCATTGCTGGCGTATTTGGCCATTTGGGTTTTGATGGGTTCCTAGTAAAGTAGATTTGGTCCTCCAGTCTAGTTTTCTATATATATGCATAATCTTTAGAAATTGGCTCATTTTTTTTCATTTTCATTTTTCACATCTTCATCAAATTGGGAAGATTTGTAATTCAGTTCCATAGACTATGTGCAGGGTCCAAGAAACATTGTCTAAGCATATCCAGGTGGGTGCATCATTTGAAAATCAATCCTTAGCTCCAGCTGTGGATGCATTTAAGAGAAGGCGGTTGAAATTTGCTTGGCTTGATGGTGAAAAGCAAAAAGTAAGCTTTTCCTTTCTTTTGTTTTACTTATATTTTAGTTTGTCATTCTAAATAAATTACTCTTCTTTTTGGTCAGAAGAAATTTCACAATGCTGATACTTAGTGAATGAATTTAACAGATGTATGAGAATAATTTTCATTCAACAATTACTAATGGGCATCAAAGCAAACATTATTCTAAATTGCTACCCTGACAGTGTCTAATCTGTGAGGCAATAGCTTTATATAATACATCAATTTGAACTTGTCACGTGACCTAATAGTACTACTGAATCATAAGAATGCTTTAGTGACCTTATTCATTCAGATATTTGAGAATGAGAAACAAAGTGAAAATGAGATTTTTTGTTGTAATTATCTCTACAAACAGGAAATAATTTTTTTCCAAACTAAACATGTCCCTAATTCCTATAATCTACTCTCATGTTTAAGTGAAGTGTTGCTTTAAATTCTTTTGATGTATTTTGAATGGAAAATATTTTTGCATCATCTTTGCAACTATTTTTGGCATGAGCTATTAACTGAACTGATTGTTTACGATTACTGCCAATTTTACCTTGGTGAAGCGGCTAGCGATCACACTTGTGGGCAACGACGGGGTGTAACTGATATTCCTCGGTTATTTGTTATTCGTTACCTGAGGAATAGTAGTGCCGTTGATTTCAGAACAGAAGAACAGACAAAATGGAAATCGTTACTGGTCAAAGATCTAATCAATGATTCTGATCAGACAGGCCAGTTTGTAGCTGGGTACAAGGGAGAAGATGATGTTTCACAGGTTTGCCATTTTGCAATAAAAATTTAATTGACAAGTGGTGCTTTGTTTGTTGCTTGCGTTGCCTGCCATTATTAGCTTTTACATTTATTTTGCAACTTAGATGTATTATCATCATATTACTTGTGAAATATGTTGTGGTATAAGAACTAATAATGTATAATGACTTAGATCTAATGCACAGTTCTTTTAAGATATTTTCTATTTTCATTTACAGATAGCCCACTGGCTTGCAAATATTATTTCTGATGGTGACTCCAAGGACTTGCCATTCTTTGTAAGTTTTATTAACTTTTGAATAGATTTTGTAGGTAAGCCTTAATGTAGGGTCCACATTCAGTATTGAATTAATAACATGGGCACACAATCAAGTATTTGATTCTGTTTACTGGTGTTTTCCAAATGTTACATTTATTTATGTGATCATAATTTCACGATTACCCAGGTTGATGCTTTAAAATGAGAGATAGTTGTTGATGGGATTAATTCTGCATAGTTTGCTGATTATGCAAATACCATTTCCTCATTGTAGACACTACGAACTCCTAAGCTTGTTCTAGATGACACAGAACCTATTTGGTCCATGTCTCCATAAAATATTCCTTTGCAAAATCTGAAGCAGAGTGTTCTTGGTGGCCTTAGTGGACTCTCTGCATACCGCGAGGATCCAAGAGTTGGTCCGTTTTTGCTTCTAGGTGCATTAATTTCCTTGGGTACTATCTAGCTGCGAAGGAGCCAATAAGTTCAGCCATCTGAACCAAACCAACCAAGTGAACCTAGTTCCATGGTAACTTTTGCCTTAATATGCATATCTTGCATTTTTTTTTTTTCAAATAGAAGTATTACATGTATAATTTTGCTATGACAAATGTTTTCCTGGGATGAAAGAAAACAGAAACCAAGTGACCGGGTTCGGAGTCGGTCAAATAAAAAAGCACCCCCCTCTATGACAGATTTGGAACCGTCTAATGCTTATCAGATGCCACTATCAGATTCTGAATCTGAGTAGTTTCAGTTTGGTTTCTCCGGGAGGTCACCCATCCCAAAATTGCTCCAAGTCAAACATGCTTAACTGTGAAGTTCTTAAGTTATGGGCTATCGAAAAGTAAATGTACCTTGTTGGTATAGGTAGTACCTATTATTTCCTTTAAGTTATCCTCAACTATACAGTCATATACCTGCACAGTCTCTGGATCTCTCTCATTCGGATGTGTATTCGATTCATTCATGTACCCCTCCCGCTGGAAGTCTGTCAGGAGCCGCTCTTTGTCCGTGCCTCATTACACCGGTGATCACTCCCCTGGTAGAGAGGCCCTGCTCTAATACCACTTGTAACGTTCGACCACTTGCAGGATCAATGACTGTCCCCACATAACACAAGACTTTTCAGCGTGCTTTGTTTTCACTCACACACTTCCTGAGAAACTTCCCAGGAGGTCACCCATCCCAGAATTGCTTCAAGTCAAGCACGCTTAACTGTGGAGTTCTTAAGTACGGGCTACCGAAAAGTAGATGCACCTTGTTGGTATAGGTAATACCTATTATTTCCTTTGAGTTATCCTTAACTGTACAGTCCTATACCTGCACAGCCTCTGGATCCCTCTCGTTCGGGTGTGTATTCGATTCATTCATGTTCCCCTCCTGCTGGAAGCCTGCCAGGAGTCGTTCCTTGTCCGTACCTCATTGCACCAACGAACACTCCCCGTCCTCGTCAACGTCCGGGATGTTACAGAAAGGATCTTTTCAAGACAATGTCTCATGGTCTAAACTCTAAAGGTGAAACTCTTCAATTGTCCGATGTTGTGTCTCTAAAAAAAGGATTATCACGCAAAATAGACAACAAGTTTTCTATGATTACAGGATTCCCTGGCAAGACATAGCATTGGTTTGGAGCCAGATATACAAGATTGCCACCATGTCAACAAGAGATTAGGAGGCACATACCCCTTATATCAGAGATTTCAAGAATGAAAGAATGAAACATGTTTATATTATATCATAAATATATTATATATGGGAATTTGACTGTTCTAAGCGTAAATTTGTTTAATATTTCGATTAGGATATTTATTCATTTCAGTCAATTCATTAAGCCATATGCTTTAACCAAATTTGAGAGGCTAACCCAATGAGCATAAAATTACATGACCTATGAAAATTTATCGTAATTCATTTGTAGAACGTCTGATTAAACAGTTGCATGAAACTTATTCTTTGCTGCGTTGGATACGGCATACTATGCTGCCTTTTTTGTAACACCAATTTCTTTCAGTGCAAGTAGCATAATATAAATAATAATTGTTTATTATTTGTTACCTTTAAGTTTAAATGAAATTTCTATGTTTTTTGAACCTTGAGACATATCTTAATCCTGATGAGTTCTCGGGATTCAATTCACGTAAATTTATATATATATATATATATATATATATATATATATATATAAAGTTTAAATGAAATCATTTAAGAGTTTTTAAAATAAAATTTTAAAAAAGTAAATCATTATAAACTAACATTATTGTTCCTGTTCCTCTTTTAATTGATGATCTGATTATGGATTTACCTTAAGAGTCTACATGGATTTATAGTAAAAAAAAGAACTATATTAACAATCTATGAAATTATTCATTTTATTGATTTCACATCAAATATTTTAATAATTTTTTATAATAATTTCATTCAAGTAAATTTTACTCAATTTTTACCTGTTTATCCATATTTTATAAGAATATTGAATGTAAGAATTCAATGAAATAATTATGATAGTTTTTAAAATCAAATTTTAAAAGTTAGAATCATTTTAAACCAATTGTATTATTCCTCTTTTAATGGATCATATGATTATGGATTTATCTTATCTTAAGAGTCTAGATGGATTTATAATCAGAAAATAAATTCTATATTAACAACCTATAAATTATTCATTTTCTTGATTTTACATTACATTTTTTAATAAATTTTTATAATAATTTAAATTAAATTATTTTTCCATCCAAGTAAATTTTATTCAATTTTAACCAGTTTATCCATATTTTATAAGAATTTAATTAAAATTAGGCTATACTGAATATAAGAATTTTGTTTATTATAATTCAATCATAAATTATTATGTATAATAAGAATATTGACTAAAGTGATTTTATAATCAAATATTTTTTTTTTTGTAATGATTGATTTGAAAGACATAATTTAGAGTGATTTTCAAGAATAAATAATATATATATACCGACAATTTAAAAAAAATATATATTATCATTCAACTACAAGTTGTCATGTTTAATGAATTTGTTAGCTATTATAATAACTATTTTAAAATGTTGTATCAACAATGACTTTTCATTTACTTATCATGTAAGTTTTACACTGTCAAAGTATATATATATATATATATATATATATATATATATATATATAATAGACTCAACTTTTAACTGGTTGAATGTAATATGTTTCTAAATCAAGTGGTTCATGGTTGAATCTTGATTGGTCTTTGCGTATGGAAAAAATTGTGTTTGGAGGAAAATACCTACATTGTATGCACTCATGGTCCCCAACAAAGATTTTTGACAAGGGTAACTTTGTACCAATAGAATGGTCAACAAAAATAAAAAGGGGGTTGTCATTGGTCCCATTCCATTTTCCATTGTCCCTTACATAGGGGCTGACCCATTTTTTATTCCAAAATTGTCCTTTACACAAAATCATGATTATGTTGAATAGAATACACAACAAAATCACAATTTTGTTGGGTATTCATCTTCGCACCCCCCACAACACGATGAAATTATGATTCTGTGGTATTTTTTTTGTCAGCCCAAACATTACAATGGAATCACAATTCTATTGTTGTTTTTGGTGGCACCCCCTTTAACACAACAGAGTCGTGATTCCGTTATGTTTTTCTACAACATAACGAAATCATGATTTCATTGTCTTGTAGAAAAATATAATAAAGAAATCATAATTATGTTGTAGTTTTATTTTTCACCCCCTTAAAACAACAGAATCGTGATTCCGCTATTTTTCTCATAACACAACAAAATCATGATTTTGTTGAGGTAGGGCAAAAATAAAACAATAGAATCATGATTTCGTTGTAATGTTTTTTTAAAAGAATACAAATAAAAAATGAAAAATATGTTTATTTTTTTTTATTGATTTACTGCAACATTGCATTTTATTGACTAAACATTGTTTTTTTATGATATGCATACCAACCATATTAAATATAGACACGATATAATTGTTTATATTGTCGGTGGGATCTCAACCGTTGGTATGACTCATGAGAGAATAATAGATCATTTAATATAAATAGCAGTAGGGCTTTGATGCAACTCAACACCTTTGCTTCTTGATATTCAACATATTGCTTAAAACATGAAGAGTGTATTTGTTGTTGTGTATTGCGATGGTGACATACTTTCATCATCTAAAGAGGTATTGTTTGAATGTCCTAGTAGTCCTAAAGTCATTACAATAAGTAAAGACATGTCGCTTAATGCTTTAAGAAAAACAATTAGGAATGTCGTCCAAGGTTGTAGAATTTTATTTCAACTTGTTTATGTAGGTAATGGTTGTGTTGAATACTAGTCTATGGAGCTTAAATGCGACAATGATGTGGGAAAAAAAAATTTCATCCTTTTGAAATTTAGTAGCAAAGGTCTCATTGAGTTGTATGCAACTTTTAACCGATCTCTAGATGAAATCTTTGCCCTGCTATGCAAACCAAGATTTGTTTGCGACATAATATCGCGTCGTAACAAGATCTGCTAACCCAACCACTCCACATAAGCCGTAACTTGCAGATGAGTAAGGGGTGCTAGCACATGAGTATTGTGGCTGATAAGCTTTAGCTTGGCCGCTCCAAACGGATCCAGACACAATGGTCCTATTGGATTGAAGACGGGACAAATCAAATGGACCTCCTGCAAATAGAGGTCCAATGATCCTACCAACAATTGGCCCTAGCTGTGATTGCACTTTGGCTCTGATTGTTGTTGCTACTGTCATTGCTCATCATCACGGCGTCAGCGCGTCGACTTAACCACTCTACGATGTCTATCTGTAGCATCTTCCCCTTCTTGCAAAGGGGCTTTAGTGGGGATCGTTTCCAACAATGTACGATGTCTGCTTTGTGCAAGCCATCTGAAAAAAAATGGAAAAAATAAGTCAGTAATCCTTTATAGTAAACAATTATATTTAACCAAGAAAATAAAATAAAATAAATAGGTAATATAATTGCGATTTCATTGTGTCAGGACACACAACAAAATCGTGATTTTGTTACCTATTTTTCCAGAAAAAAATATAAATGGAATTGAGATTCTGTTATAACTACATCTACAATGGAATCAAGATTCCGTTGAACATGAATTTGCGGGGAAAAAAGATGTACCTTGGAGAGTTGGAGAAGGAGAGGGAGAAGGATTGGCGTAGTTGGATTGGATTGGGAAAAAGAGGAAGAGAGAAGAAGAGGTTTGGAGGAGAAAGGTTGGGGAAGAGAGCACAGGGAGTGGCGTGAGAAGGGGGGAGGGTGGGGAAAAGGGAAGAGGAGGGGTGGAGAAATTCAAATGGGGAGCATAATAAATTTTTTACCTATATATAGGGGCCAATAGCAATTTCAGCAAGGATCAATAGCAAACCCCAAAAAACATGTATGTGTTGTCAACTTGGGCCTATGATGAAAGTAGTTCGGGGTTTTCTTCCTACACCCAGCAAAATTCTAATGCACCCAGCACTAATTTGTGAAATACCACAAATGTCCTTTGTTAAAATAATAAAACAGAAGCGTTTTCATTTTTCTCATACACCAGTCTTTGCGCCTCTTCTCCTTCTGCTTGGTTTTGAATTCTCGTGGTCTCTGAAAGCTCGTTTTTTGGTTCTCCGACGCATTCAACGGTGTGCGGTTGTTCTCTGTGGCTGTGGACGGAGCTGGTGGTGGTCGGCAAAGCTGTTGTGGTTTCCGGCGCGACGAGGTAAGTCGTTTGGTTTTTGGATGAGTACGGATTTCAAATCCGTAAGCTTCAGTATACAGATTACGAATCCGTATTAAGGAAGTTGAAATCCGTAAGCCTTACGGATTGGCCTTACGGATTGCCAATCCGTAAGAGCCATACGGATTGCCAATCCGTAAGAGCCATACGGATTGCCAATCCGTAAGCGCCATACGGATTGCCAATCCGTAAGCCTTACGGATTGCCAATCTGTATGGTATTTGCTTAATTTTTGATTTTTTGAATGAATGAACTTAATGTGAAAAGCATGTTGTGTAATGGTATGGACCTGTTACATTTATTTTGATCCTCGACATGTGTATGTGTATGGTTTGATCCATATGGCTTGGTAATTTGTAATATCATGAGCGAAATGAACTCTTTAAATGAATTGTTATGTGAAAAGCATGTTGTCTAATGGTATGGACCTGCTAGATTGGTTTTGATCCTCGACATGCATACTATGGTTTGATCCACATTTGTTAGGTTATTTGAAATGTGATGAGCAAATTGAACTGTTTGAATAAATTGTTATGTGAAAAGCATGTTGTGT
>PYAF01003273.1:305097-328588 GCA_007407185.1 Glycine tomentella | reverse complement strand
CCCCCCCCCCCCCCCTCTCTCTCACGCTAAGGACGGAATATCTTGAGCATGAAGTTTGCAACTGACCTCTGCAAGTGGTCAGCTGACCAAATAGATCCAACAACAACCACTAAGTAGATTGTGAAACCATCTTAGAATTTTGGATTTAGGCCTAACCCAACCCCAAAAGAACACTAATGAGATGACCATTCGTTGTCTTTCACGTATACTATTTTGTTCATATCATCGTCGGTGAAGGTCGGATCTCCAACATTCATTGACTTATGCAATGCATACATTCGACGAAACAAAACTAAGAACAAAAACGAACAATAGAGAGCACAGCAACAAGACAAGTAAAACACCTTAACTTAATCATAAATAAACTAAAGAAAAGAACCTTGTTGAGTTTGTTTGAGTTGGAGCAGAGTCTTTGCTGTTGAAGCTGATTGGATGGGAGAATGTGGGAGAAGGAAGGTGAGGGAGAAGAGGAAGAGAGAGAAGAGGAAGAGTGCCATGAGGCGCGTGAGGGGGAATCTCCGGCTGGAGCGCGTGTTGGAATCCGAATCTGGGAGGCCTTCGCCTTCGTCGTCGTGGCTCCAGTTGCGCCAGTGCCTCTTCATGTGCACTGTTTGTCTGTCGTGTCGGTTCAATTCAAGCTCTCAGTTTTGCCGTGCTTCTTCTTCCAAACACGGTACTGGCGTGTGTTAACTTTGGAGGAGTTGGAGATCCCTTCCATAACTATAACACCACTGATCATGCCACAAATTTTGACTCAACCAACCTTTCAGTGCTATTTTATTTATAAAATAAATAGGACTTTGCGAACTACTAATCTTATGATATTCGTTAAGAAATTAAAATGAAAAATATTTATTACGTAATCAGCACATAAAAAGATCTTACATAATATAACTTTTTGTCTCCAATAAAAATATTTTATCTTAATTTTCTTAATCAATGCCTTTACAACACTTGTTAGCATTTGTAAAAATATTATTGTAGAGGAAAATATTACAAGAATGGGGTTTAATTGTGATTTTATTGAATTTTTGAACCTTTTGGAAATCCAATAAAAAATTTTGTCTCAAAATGAAACTTTGAAAAACAAATAACATATTTTATGAGAAACACACTCAGATGATGAAAAAGACAAGTTCGTAAAGCACACTAAGTTTTCAAAAACCTAAAAACAATTCAGACCTTGGTTAGTTAAAAAACAGAGAGAGAACAAGAAAATATCATACACAGAAAGTTATATTGGTTCGTTTCTACAACGTTCGATTCTTGGCAAACCACCAAAGATATACTAACTTTCACAAGTTACAAGTATTGTGTCACGACCACTTCTGACTCTACAAATCAAGCTTTACCCCAAGCTTGATTAACACCCAGTGTTCTTTGTTCTATCGAACCACTATTAGCTCTAAACAAACCAGAATAAATTTGTTGTTGAAGATTGTTCAAGACTAAAAAACTAGAATCATCTTACAAACGAATATACAAATCAATGCTTAGTTATTTTCTCTCAACGTGTTCAAGGTGTTTTGAGAGTTTTTTTTCAACTTTACAAGAATATACAAAAAAAAAATTGCATAAAGAATGATGAATGTTTTTTGCGCAAGATTATTGTTTTAGTCTTCAAAGCTTTTGGTTTATATAAGTCGCATTCTCAAGTATCCATTGTTTCACAATGAGTAGATATCTTCACTTGATCTTCGTATGATGAAAATGACCGTTGAAAGCATTTATTACTAGCATTAAATGCATTTCATTTCCTCATGCAAAAAGTCTTCTCTTCAATGCTTGCATGTTAGAGAGTTGCAACAAGTACTTCTTTATGTCAAAGCAGGTCCTGCGTAGCAGAGCTTTTCTTTTAATGACAATGAAGAAATTTCAGCTCTTGACTTCATTTATTCTTCATAGGATTCGACATATCCTAGAAGAATAATCTGCAAAGAAAATCTCAAACACAAAGTATTAAATGAGATCTTAAATGTCATAACACATGTTGTATTAGATTATGACTCCATTTGCCTATCGTCTAAAACATCAAATGCAGATTTTATTAGATATGATCATATGCATAATGCGCAACTTTTAACCTATGTATTTGTTTACATCTAATGAAATAATTAAGAATCATGATTCGTCTTTAAGATGTAATTGTTCTTTTGACTCAATAATTATTCTGTCATGATTGATATTTAAATATTTTTGTTAGCTAGCTTGTAAATTAATTTACTTACCAAAATATTTTATAATTTAATCAAAACATAGTGACAGCGTAATAATTTGTTTTACAATATATTTCACTTATAGATGGTGATGTATAATAAGTTCGTTAATTTTTATAATGATTATTTTTAAAAATATTTATAATGTATTTTTATCAATTAATAATAAACTAATAAACTACGTATCTCATTGCCTAGAAACTCCTCATTATGCGAAGGTAAGGAGGAAGAATATTGTACGTAACTTTACATTTACATATGCAAAAGAGACTATTTTTGGATTCGAACCTATGGCCAACAAATCACCAAGATACAACTTTTCTAATATACTTTTATCAATTAATGTAAAAAAATCATATTGACAATATAAAATTCTTAATTTTATGACATAAATATAAAAATATATTTTTTATTTTCTAAATTTAATTAGTTTAGGTTTCAATTTATTTATCTAATTTTTTTAGTTAACTTAGCTATTTGAATTAATTTTTGGATTAAATGTGTCAAAAATAGGCTAATGACTTTCTTCAATATATAAATGAAAGTATTGTATACCTTTAATGGAAATCAAAATTGCATGTATGTTTACTACTATTAAACAAAAAAATAAAAATATATTAATAATATTATTGATAAATTACTATTAATACTATTATTAACGGTGATTTGCAAATGTTGTATAAATTAATAATATATTCAAAAAACCGAAGTTATTAGCATAAACTTAACATCAATTTTTAAAAAGCCGATGTTATCATAAGAAACTCAACATCAATTTTTCAAAAACCAGTGTTAACATTATACTATCAACATCGAAAAACCGATGTTGGGTTTCTTAAAAGTAACATCGGTTTTTTAGAAACCAATGTTAAGTTTTTTCTAGTAACGTCGATTTTTGAAAAAATCGATGTTGTTGTATAATTTATAAATTATTTCTCTGGCACCTAAATTGTCACCTCCCTAACTTTGCAATCTTCTCTCACTCAAAACCCTTTCTCCTTCAACTCCCTCATTTGAACCTTTTCGCAACCCTAAAACTCGTCACCGTCGGCATTCTCATGGCAGCGCGGGTTGACTCTCACTGTCATTGTCGATCTCATGGCAGCGCGGTTGTGAAACTCTGAAGTTGTTTTCAATCTCGCGGAGGTGAGACACTGAAACTCTAAAGGTGTTGTTGATCTCGTGGTGGGGCGACGCAGTGTGACTCTGAAGGTTAGCAACTTATATTTTCAACTTACTGCACCTCTTACCGCCTCTATGATAGTTGTGTTTGTGACTACATTTAGCAACTATGAAAAATCTAACATGTTATGTGGCACTATTCAGTTAGAAACCAACCCTCTAAGATGTTATTGTCTCTAATCTAAAATTATCATGTTGGCTTAAAAGTTAGAGTTGCTTAAAAATAAATATGCATGCCTATTAGTGGTAACGCAGAGTAGTTCCATTACATACCTATGGCTTAGAGTAGCTCTTGATGAAGTGTTGAGTCATTCCAACCAAGACCCATAGGAGGCGATCTGGATGAGCCTGGAAGGTCTTAACATAACTGAAAATGTAATCCCAACGCCCACAGTTCAGACCCACCAAATGCTCCTTCAACTCATACAAAATTTCATCCATTTGAAACACTGCATTAAGTGTTTCTATCTAAATAATTGCCCTGATGCTTCCTCTCTCAATGCCTAATACCTTTTTAGTTTTGTCAAACACACTGTTCCATATTATTTTAACTTCCCTGTCAGTCATAAGATTCTCTTATATTACAATTCCATAATATAGACCAAAAGTCCAAAGTTAAATTCAATTTATTAAGTGTTTTTGGTATTATTCTACGACCAAAATTAGAATTTAAGCTCAGTAAGGCAAGATTATTATATTACAATTCTATATGTCCAATGCAAAATTTTCTTCTTTGCATATTTATTTTCCTTTAAATGGATATTTTAGTCCTTGTGTGTGATATATAATGATTTTTATAATGCCTATAGATTCTGATGGTGCACATGTCACCATGTTTGATAAGTACATGACTTCTGAAATTTGAGGCTTCCTTATTGATGTTTGTATGTATGTCTGTGCTGGATGTGACTTAAAAACCTTGTAATCCTTCTTTGTCAAAGTCGTAGAGACCCTTTATGGGAGGTTAGTTGACTTGCATTGTTTATGAATAAAATAGTTAACTTGCATTATTTTGAAGCGCGTTTAGTTGACAAGTTTCTGTGTAATTGTGACATCATGTTAGAAAGAAGGCTCAGGTCATCCAGAAACTAAACATTGTCGCTCATGTGTTGTTTCGTGGGGGTTATGATTTATTAGAACAAAAGTTAATGGAGGAAAAACAAAAGAAATGATTGGAGGAAGCAGCCAAATCCGGGAGCACGGAAACAAACGTTCATCCTCTATCTCTCGTTAAACGACAAGTGAAGTGGAAGATGGCTCGCACGAAAAAATTTAGGAGATATGACATTTGAGGCGACACGGGAAATTGCAGAAAGGATTGTAAGTTATTTTTTTGTTTCAACGATATTTAATTATAATAACAAAAACAAATTCGTAAACTCATGCAGTATTTTGTTGATCGCAGGATACCCTAGAAGAGCAATATACACAGAGTAGCTTTGTCACCCATAGACATCAAGATGTTCTAACTACTGCCATTAGGTGACCAGAGCACTCTGGTCGTCTTCGTGCTGCTGGAGAAGGTGTGACAATCAAACAATACTTTGGACCGACTTCAGCAAGCTCCTACACGTCTACGTTGATCAGGCCTGACAAGCTAGATTGACTCAAACAAAATATGAGGGATGAGTTGGAGCAGTCAATCAATTAAAAAGTGACTCAACAACTCATGTTATTCTTCAGCCAGATACAATCCCAGGTGCAATTGCAGGGATTTATACCGCCTCCTGAGGTTGAGGTTGGTCCTTCTACTACTCGTGCCAACACGAAGGAAAGTTGTGTTGATCCCTCGAGGTAGGACCTAGACACGGGTGCATCAGACATGCATGTGTTGTATATTGATGACAATTCTCCCCGCCTGGTTTCCCTTGGAAGAGTTTATGAGGGGTCGACAACCTTGCACAATGTCCCTTTAGCCAATGATCAGGTGAAGGTGGGCATTGAGGAAGTTTGAGATGCTGATTCAAGCGTCCCTGTACCCATTAAAGAGGTTCAATTAGTGGGGCAGACCTTAACCCTTTCCTTACTTGGGCGACACATCTTGTACAACTTATTTCAGAAGATGTATTTCCTTTTTGTTGTGTTTATTATCATTTAAATAGGATTATGTACAAATAAAGTGTTGACTGTCATTGATTTATGTTTATTAACTGTGTAGGATAAATAAGGACCTAAGGGACCGACGAAACCTATACATCAGCCGAAACCTCATGACTATCTCGCAGTTTTTCCTCAGGCCTATACAGGTGTCGTGAGATACTACTGTGTTTGGGGTGTATAATGAGGACTTTCCCTATTACATAAAGCATGAAGATATTTCTAAAATAATATACGGTGGTCAATGTCTCAACATCTCTGTTTTACAAATGTGGATTATGTAAGTTTTACATTACAATCCATTACATAAGTAATTGTTTTAGAATGATGCATAATTTACTTTATTTTAACAACAATATGCATATGAATGACTTAAATTGCCTGTGTGTATGGATTCCTTGAGCCACAGTCCATACAGAGATATGGATAATCGCAATTTGATATTAAGAAATTGATACATAATTCACAGAAACATGTCTATCTAGGAGCCTACATGAATGGGTAAATAAAACTGTATAAATCAATTTAAATAATGTATGCACTATAATAACTTAATGTTCTCTAATGCAATGCACATTGACAATTGGTCGTTATATGTCCTAAGGACGATGTTGTCATCTGGTTCTGTTTGTTGCACAATAAGCCCGATAACTACTTGAAAGGAATTATTAACATGTCAATTGCAATTTGTAAGACATACTTTATTATTTGTAAGACATCAATATGTTAATTGTACAATATGCATGCATGTTTCTTTTTTAACCTGTGCTTTGAATGGATTCAACGATATTCAAGGAACTAAATCCAAGGGTACTGCTAAATGGATTGCAATTAAAGTAAGTCATTTAAACAATGGTTGAATTCTTAAAAATTACATTTATTATCATGTACACTAATTTCTGGTTAAATTTGAATATCTTATTGAATTTAGTGTAATAAGAAAAGAGAAAACACTGAGTGTGGCTATTATGTCATGCATTGGATGTCAACAATAGTACTAGGAGGTTTTATGGATAATTAGGAGATGGTAATAGGTTACTTCAAAACTAATTTTATTTGTTATACTTATTTTTATTTATACTCATTAAGTTATGTTTTATTGTATCATGTAGTATTTTACTGATCCAAGACCATTGGAACTAGAGAGATTGAAGGCATTTTGCATTTAGTGGGCAAAATTTAATCTTAGAGTTAGAAATGAAACACTAGGTGGTTAAGTGATTTTTAACAATCCTATAAATAGTTTATTTACAATCGGTTATAATAAACCATTTATGTAATGACATTATTGTTGTTCCTTATAATTCATAAATGATTTGTACTCTATTGTGAAACTACATGGATTGGTTTATTTTTTAATTTGCAAGTTTAATTTGGATAATGTTAAAAAAACAGACAATATATTAATTTTTTTTACAAAAATAACATCGATTTTTATGAAAACTAATGTTGTTTTAAATAAATCAACATCAATTTTCATAAAAATTGATGTTGAATTATGCAGAACAACATCAATTTTTATGAAAATCGATGTTGATTCATGCAAAATAACATCAATTTTTAAAAATCGATGTTGTTGTTTTTAAATCAACATCGGTTTTTAGTAAAGCTAGTTGATAAACAATTAGAAACAAAGTCTATACTAAAAACTATATGTGACTATCCTATGAGGTTCTTTGAAGATGTATTGGGTTGTCAATGTCATTGCTACGTAATCATTTATGTTATGTTTAATAGATGAGAAATAGAGGGGAGTGATAAATAAATAGAGGAAAAATAATGTGATTTTCATGTGTGCTCATGCCTCTATATTTTATTTTAATTTAAAATTCTATTTTTTATTTTCATCACTACCAAAAATAGCATTAATGTTGTTACTTGATTATGAAGACTAGGGGGACATTTGATAGGGGAAAAGTTTTTCATACTCTAAATCATGATTCTTGTTAATGATTGATCCTAGGAATCATGTTTTATGCAAATGAGTAAAATTTTTGTTTGGTTGACCATTGAAAATATTTATATAAGTTTCCTATGAATTAAGAGTTACATGATATCTTTACCAATTATTTTAATTATTTACCACATTAATAAAAATAATATGACATTTTTATTGTGGTAAAAAAAATTAAACTCAGAGCAAGTAAGTTTCCCATCTCTCTCTTGAAAATGTTTTCGTGAGAAACTTGTTAAATTTTTTTTATGAGAAACATTGTTTCTCAAGAATCTTATTTTCTTAAAACAAATATCAAACATGTGAAATTAAAATTCCTAAAAAAACTTAAAACTTCTCTCCTACCTCCTAAAAGTGATAACAAGAGAAATTTTCTTAGAGACAATAATCGATCAAAATTTAAATTAATTAAGAAAAAAACAAAATAAAAAAAAATTTAGGAAAAAAAACCAAATTTATTGTGGAATAGATTATATTCATGAAAAGTGATGGGATATTTTGGACTATACATTGCATTGGTTCCTCTTCATTTTGGTGGAATGAGAAAGATCTGCAGGTGACGTGGCCGGCTCCCTATCTCTACCCAACTATCCAGACCACCCACTCCCCTCTCCTTTTCTATTGCACTTTTCGACCCTTCCCTTTCCACGTCTCCCTCTTCCCTACGCTACGCCCCGTGTGCACTGCGCCCCCCCAATCCCCGCGCACGTTAGCTCACCCCCCTTCCTTTCTTAATTCCAATTTGGGCACCGCCTTTTGCACGCCCCCAACCAAACAAAATATAAAAAAAGCTGCGGTTTCCTTTCCATGCTTCGCTTCGCCGACTCCTGACTCAATAATAACAAAGCCACTATCGTTTTCTTTTTCCTTTTCCCTTCCCTATAATATCTGCTAACGTGCGCCGTCTAAACGCTGCCGTTTGATCTCCCTCTACGATGCAGTTTTATCGGATTGAGCGAGTCGAGGAATCGTTGTGAGCAGAATTTGATAAGAGTTTTTATGAAAGTTCTGTCGCGTCGTCGTTTTGATGGGAGGGGTAGTTGGTGAGTAAGTGAGTGAGTGAGTTTTATTTTTTTTTTTTTTTTGGGGGTCGGGTATGGAGTCTGGTGACGAGATTAATTTGAACGTAGAAAGTGGGAATAATGGGAAGAGTGGTGGTGATGGGTTCATTGATAGGAGTAAGGTGCGGATTTTGTTGTGCGATAACGATTCCAAGAGTTCTCAAGAGGTTTCCACGCTTCTTTTGAGATGTTCTTATCAGGGTATGTATGTACGGTTTTTTATTTTTCTTTGACTTAGGTTATTTTTGTTTGTGCGTAATAATCTTTACTTGCTATCTGTGGCTATTATGCTATGTCGTCTTTCAAACTGTGAAGGAAAAAAAAGTTTTATTTTTTTGGGAGCATTATCTTGTCAAAAATGATTTAATTATTTAATTTGAATTTGTTGCTAAAAGAAGGGTACTGTGGATTCGGATTCTGTTTGAGTTGGCAACACTGAAAGGAAGGATGATTTAGTCATTCTTGAATTTTATTAAGCCAAGTTTGACTACCGTCGTTCCTTTTGAAACTCAGTTTGTGTTCTTTGTGCTAATGTTGACTGTTGAGTTTCAATGATTGGTTGATGAAGATAAGGGCAGCAAGAGGAATGTTTGGTTGCGAATAAGATTATATGGGTTTGTTTAAGACCTTGCAGGGTAGTTGCTTGTTGCAACTTTTACATGTATAAGCATTATAGATTTTAGATTCTTGATTCTTCTGCTGTGGTTTAGTTTGAGGTTCATTTTTTTCCCCTTTAAAAATCCTTCAAGTGGTGATTTCGTGGAATGCTTTTTGATACCCTACTGTGTGATGATGCAGTTTGGTTTGTTTGGTTTAAAGGCTATGTAATTATTTATGACATGCTTCCAGAGATTTTGTATATGTATAAACCTCTTGGTTTTCTCTGCTTCACAGTTACCTCGGTAAAATCGGCAAGACAGGTAATTGATGCACTGAATGCAGAGGGGCAACATATAGATATCATACTGGCTGAACTTGACCTTCCGATGAAGAAGGGCATGAAGATGTTGAAGTACATAGCACGGGATAAAGAGTTTCGCAGAATCCCTGTTATAAGTAAGCTTGTGTTCTTTAATTTGCTAAGAATCCAGTGAGACTCTTGAATTTAAGCAAATTATATTCTGCTCCTCATCAATGCTTTGAATATCTTGTTTTGATAAGTGATGTCCGCACAAGATGAGGTATCCATTGTTGTTAAGTGCTTGAGACTTGGAGCAGCAGACTATCTAGTAAAGCCTTTACGCACTAATGAACTATTAAATTTGTGGACGCACATGTGGAGACGGAGGCGCATGGTTTGTATCGGTCAACTTCATATTTATGGATGTTCCCCATTTTGTGTTCTTTCATCCTACTATTAGTTTTCCTCCCAATATCTGTCAACCTTGGGCAATATGAAATTGATGCCGAGTTACCATCACAACCATTTATTTTTGGAAAATTTGGTTGTCAAGATTCAAGAATGACACATGAATGCTCTTTAATTATATGTATATGATACTATACATAATTTTTTGATATACTAGATGAATAAAATATACATCATTTTGAAAGTTTTTTATGTTAAGTTTTGAGGTTGATCTGGCCAATCTACTTTCTACCAAAAGTTTTCTAGGTATATGATTTGGCCAGTCAGTTTTTTTTTTTTTTTTTTTAATATAGCAAAATCATTTGTCTAATTTCGCATGGAGCGATTATGGGAGATGCTTAACATTTTGCAAGAGCCACATTGCATACCAATTATCACGCTACCTCATCTGTGCAACAGTTTAGGGGCAGTGCCGAACACTGTTAGTTACACAAGTTATTAAATGAAAATGTTCAAGAAAGTATCAGCTTTATGTCTGCTACTGTCACACTGACATTATTTATAGTTAGTAGTTTCAAATTTGCAATGCATGAAATTATGTACATTAAGTTTTTTCAGATGGTAAGAATTTGGATTTTGGAAAGAACTAGGGGACCTTGAGTTAACCGGAGGTGTCATATGGAAACACTTCACATGGATGATGAATCAACCATACATAGGATATAGAATGTTAGGGTGGCCTCTCCCCTTTGCCCCAGCTCATTCTGCTCTTTGCACACAAACATTCATGAAACTTTTCTCTGGATTTACCAATTCATGCTTAGACCTTCCCAATTTGAAATTAAATTGTTTCATATCTATTCTGGCAGCTTGGACTTGTAGAGAAGAACATCTTGAATTACGATTTTGATCTGGTAGTATCTGACCCGAGTGATGCCAACACAAACAGTACCACCTTGTTCTCTGATGACACAGATGACAAGTCCAAGAGAAGCACTAATCCAGAGGCAGGAATATCAGTCCAACAAGAGCAAGAGGTGAATGTTAAAATTAAGTATTTAAATATTGCAAGAATTTAATAAGCAATGGGATCAACACCATCACAAATCAATAAATTTGTGCATCATGCTAAACTTTTAAATTAAATTTATTTATGAAAAGGTGGGTTTCTTTATTCAACTTTGGGCGTACTTTGCAAGTAATTCTACCTCAGAGTGTAAACATTGACATACATGTAAGTTTCCATATTAAGGTGACATCAAGTATGTTGCCACTATAGAGATTGAATTATATAAATTGTTGATTATGGAGTGAAAGCAAAATGGGCATGTTTAAAGGAACTCAAGCTATGATTCAAATTCAAGTCATAAATAATTCAATTCCCTAAAACCAATTTTAAGTAGCATGGGGGTGGAAATCGTAAACAAAACCTGGAAGTTTACTAAGTGTTACTTTGAAAAATATTACTTAGGATCCAATTGCAAGGTATGGGACTTGGAGTCCCGCATTGGAATATGGAATTCTAGTGCGGGGTTTATAAGGCCTTGGGCTCTCCAACTACAAAAGCTAGCTTTTGTGGTGTGGTTCTCCCAAGGTTCTTATCATTTAACTTTAATCTTTTGGGTTAGTTAGTTCATAAAGGCTGTTGCCATCTTGCCTGAGGGGGCATGTTAGAGATTAGAGATGTAGTTTAAAAACCAGTCTTTATACGTAACAGCTTAAGCTTCTTGGGTAGTTATTCATGACGCAGCATGCTGAAAAATGTTGTTGTGCCCCATGCACAATTATGTATAGTGTCATTGGATTACATGTGGAGTATGAAGAAAAGTGGTGGCGTGTATCCTCCACACAGATCCAAAGGGGTGTAAGTTATTTGTAAGTGTAAATGGGTTTAGACGTAGCATTTCTCTAATCCCTTTTATTAGCCAGCAATGAGATGACATCATTAAATGGGCGTTTAAGCTATTATGGGCAAACATTATTATATAGCTACTAATGACTTCTATTAGAAGTGTTGTAGTATGTGGTCATTTATGCATATAATTTATCTTTTCAGTCTACTATTGCAATTGCTGCTGCTGTTGAGGAACCTCCAGATGCTCATGCGTCAGAATGCGGGCCTGATGTGGATGGAGTTAATGATCACCAAACAGGTATGCTTCTTTTCTTCATTTGACCTTTTTCTAAAACCCACAAATTCTATGTTGATTTTGGCAATAAAAAGGAAGTTATACAATGTAGCACCAACTAGTTCTGTATATGATTGTAAGAACTTGTTTTGAATACCATCTACTGACTTAAATGGTTACAAATTTTGGTTTTGCCATCATTCTCACCTTTTAGCCAGTCTTGGTCTGTAGAAGTATATTTGTTCATGTAACAGAATCTCTTGTTTGTGACTTGCCTTATTATAGCTCCATAATTTTTAATTTCTGAAAACGGCTTCAATCTGAATGGGAATTTGAGTTCCTGAGGTTGAACAAAATTTTACTTATGCAAATACCCATTTCAGTTCTACTTTCTCTCTGATTAGCTGTAATTTTGTAGCACATTTTTCATCTGGTCCGAAGAAGAGTGAACTAAGGATAGGGAAGTCGTCAGCCTTCTTCACGTATGTTAAAGCATCAATACTTAAGAGCAACTTCGAAGGGATTGTTAATGTAGACAAAAATGGTGCTTCACATGTGAGGATGGAAGCTATGCATCAAGCATGTGCTCAACAAGGGGTGAATGACCTTCAAATACGGGAAAATGGAGAGGCATATGAAAGTCAATCGCAAGATGACTTACCCAGCAGCACTAGTATACCTGATTCTTTGTCTATTGAGAGGTCTTGTACTCCACCTGCATCAATGGAAGTTTCACAGCAAAAGCACTACAGGGAAGAAAATTTACATCAGGGTGTGATGCATCCAAGAAATGGGACTCATTGTTCCGAGCTTGAAGTATCTGGCATGGCTTCCCAACATGCTTATCCATATATTTCAGGGGTTGTTAATCATGTTATGATGCCTTCATCAGCACAAATATATCATCAAAAGAATATCCAGGACCTACAGAGTCATCCTGGATCAGCTATGATTTCACATTACAGTCATCTTCCCCAAGGCGGTCCTCATGGAACAGGGATGACATCCTTCCCATATTACCCAATGAGCATATGCTTACAACCTGGTCAGATTCCTAATCCTCATTCATGGCAATCATTTGGAAACTCAAGTTCATCTGAAGCAAAATCAAGTAAAGTTGATAGGAGAGAAGCAGCATTGATGAAGTTCAGACAGAAAAGGAAAGAGCGCTGCTTTGATAAGAAAATTAGGTATGTTAACCGGAAACGACTTGCAGAAAGGCGGCCTCGTGTGAGGGGTCAGTTTGTCAGAAAGTTGAACGGTGCTAATGTGGATCTTAATGGGCAGCCTGCATCAATTGACTATGACGAAGATGACGAAGAGGATGAAGATGACCAAGGAGCAATAGATTCTTCTCCAGAGGCTGCTTGAGCATGTCAAATTGCTATTTTGACTTAAGGATGAAGGGCCAATCAATTTATGAGCTAATATTGGCCTGTCAAAAGGACTCCTTGCTTTAAAGGAAAGTTCTCTCACCAAAGCATCAATTTATGAGCTTGTGCTCATGTATTTGGGGTGTTGATCCAATATGCGCCCTCATCATTTATGGTTGAAACAAGCTCATTCTGGTCTTTTTTTAATAGCAGTTCATCAAATGATCCGTACTACTGAGCTATTGCGTAAGATATTTACCTTCTTGTGGTTATGTCCTATGCAGTCGAAAGTATTACCCCTGCGTTTTATTGAAACAGTTACAAGCAGGCTGTGCCTGCTTATTTTATGGAGAAATGTTAAGACATCTTTAAGAAATTGACCTGAGAAATGAGTTATTTGACTATTTTGTCTCAAGTTTTACCTTCAAAATTTGACCACCATCCAAGGCATTTCGCCTCCCCAATTTTCTTAGTACATTTTGTTTTTTCTTTTTGTTTACCCCGTTGATGTTAGTTCAATTTTTTGGCACAGTAAAATTTCACAAATACCCAATACCTAACCTAAAATGTTTCCAGAGTAAAACCTATTAATTTATATATTAAGAAATCGATAATGAACAAAGTATCTAAAACTAAATGAGTTTACAAACTACTAAAGTCCAAACTATAACCTATATTGAAAGTTTTATGTCAAATGAATAAAATTTGGCCTAAGTAAAAAAATTAATTTATGTCATTTTTGCAAGAATTATTTTAATTAAGTAAAAATTATAAGTATCTTAGATACATAAGTAATAATAATAAAACGTAATGAGTAACATAACAAAGAACAAGGATGACAACTGCATTTTTATTAAACTATACTATTCATGCATAAGAAGTAAAACAAAAATATCCATGTAGATAAGAGCATATTCAATAAAACGTATTAAACTAAAATTCGTATACAAATCAGTGCATAATAAGATAAATTATTATAATTATATCAAATTTATACCACAACAAAAAATGTGATAACGCAATGAAAATATGGACACACATGTGTTGTTGCGTTATGTTTCTGTTAGATTTTATTATGTAAATTATTAACGTAAATAAACGAATAATTATATTTTTTTTTATAAGATAGTGCATAATAAGATAAATTATTATAATTATATCAAATTTATACCACAACAAAAAATGTGATAACGCAATGAAAATATGGACACACTTGTGTTGTTGCATTATGTTTCTGTTAGTTTTTATTATGTAAATTATTAACGTAAATAAATGAATAATTATATTTTTTTTATAAGATAATAATGATATTTTAAATTAAACATTTATTTTTATAAAAATAATGTAGAAATATATTTTTACCAAAAATTAAGAAAATACATAAAGAAAATAATTTTACATAAAAAGTTAAAATAAAAAAAATTCATCAATCAAAGAGAATACTTTTTAATTGCATTTAATTTAAACATTTTAATCATAAAAACAAAAGCAGTTTAGCAATTTTATCCAAGTACAGCTTTTCCATTGAGCTCTTCTAGATAAACACTTTATATGTATCACTCAAATACTAAATTAGCTTATTTAAAATGAGCTTTTCATTTAGGGAAGAAAAAAAAAGGAACTTTTCACATAAAGCTATTGATAAACTCTTCTACACGCTCGTGTAAACAAGTTCTTATTCCTGCATCAGGTCTCCACTTGCACCTTTAGAAGTTATGATGGAGGTTTGTGGCAATGGATCAGTAAATCCAATAACTACAATGTAAATTTAATTTTCTTTTTGGGTAAATATCCAATTTAATCTTTAAATTTGTTGAACATTCAAAATTAAGTATGGGAAAATAAAAAATAAAAATTTTATTTTTGAATTTAAAAAAATATGACAAATTCTTCTTGACATTAATTCATTCTTTTTCTATACGTATGAAAATGTCTAAGAGCATCTTTACTGGTAGATCTCAAATTAGAATTTTGGTGGACTCCACAATGTCACGTAAGATTAAAGATCTCTCAAGATTTCTTACATTTTTTTTTATTGATAGATTTCATTTTGAAATCTTAGATAATTTTTAGTGGATCCCGCATGGATCACATTTTTCTCTTTTCTCTCTTTACACATAACTTTTTTCACTTTTTTTTCCTTCTTTTTTCTTTTTTCTCCTCCCTCTCTCCTCTTCGTGGCTGCACACCTTTCCCCTCTTCCTCCGTCGCGACCCTCCACCTTCCCATTCCCCTTCCCCTCCCTTGCGGTCCACCCTCTTCCCCTCACCCTCCTACGTGACCCACCTCCTCCCCCCTTCCCCTATGCCGCAAGTCCCCTTTTGTCGATATGTCTTTTTTTGGTCTTTTTTTTTCTTCTCTTGCAACAACTAGTTCTTCATCTCTTTTTCGATTTTTTTTCTCCTTCTGTTGGTACCGCCATTTGCTGTTAGGGAGAGAGAGATTTTTTTTAACACTATACAGATCTTCAAGGTTCTTTTACAAAAACTCATTCTCCATGTTGAAGATCTGTTCAACTCCTTTATTAACAGATCTAGTGAAGACCAGATATTCAACTAAAGATTCTTGCTCAAGATCTAACACTAAAGATGCTCTAAATGATCCCTCTGAACCTATCTGTAAAAAAAAAGTGTCTACTTACTTGTGATACTTAAGACTAAATTATCACTTAATAAGTTTTGCATTTTTACCATTTTGTTTAATTTTCTCCTTCTCTCCCTCCCATTCCTCCTCCGCCTCTTCCTCTATAGAATTTGATTTTCCTCCAAAGGATTTCACTGGTTTGAATGAAATTTTGTTGGACCTCAAAGCCTCGAGCTGCTCCAAGAGCCACCAGAACTATGTGACTGCAATAGAAACCTTGTCGTCATCGAATGAAAAAAGTTTCAGCATCCTCTCTATCTCAGACAACGACTTCTTCTCTTTCATGTCTTTTTTTTGCTTGAAAATCTCCATGATGGAGTGCCTCTTTGTTGCCTTTGATTTCGGCCTCCGCATTCGTCGCCGCTCCTCCCTCACCATCCACATACGGCAACCGGCGATAAACACGTTCACTGTCGTGAGGTCGCGACGTTGAAATCTGGGTCCACCAGACAAACCAAACATTCACATTCTCAATTTCAACCTATACCATTCGGAGTTCACTGGCAATTTCTAATTCCAAAACCGTTATTATTTCACCTTCTTGTGTATCAAGTAGATATTTTTTTGTTTATTTTTTAATCAACCATGTTCCACAATTTGATGTTGTTTTCAAATTATTATTATTATTATTATTATTATTATTATTATTATTATTATTATTATTATTATTATTATTATTATTATTATTGCATAAAATAAAGAACACCGAATGACAGAAGAGACTTATTTCCACGTGCATACAATAGCTTTTTTTTTAAAGACAAAGTTGGGATTTTGATTTCATTTTCTTGCACCCAAAGGTCCTTATCCCCAAATCTTGCCAAAGCCCCAACAACCCCAAACTCCACCACGAAAGACGAAATATGTGGAAATCAAAAGCTTGCTCAATTTGACCTATCAACCCTTTAGTTCCAAGGAGAAATTGAAGTAAGTCAATTTCAAACTCTAACTCTCCAATTAACCCTTTTTGTCTTTCGAGTGTGTTTGGATGCGTTCTAAGAATTTAAAATGCTTCAATTGAAATTTTTTCATTTTCAAAATTTTATGTTTGGATAAAGAAATTAATTTTCTTCATTTTCAAAATTTTGTCTGATTCAAAATTTGACACACCCCAAAGTTAGCGATCTTCACTTGCTTCTGCGAGTTTATCAACAGATTTGAGGGCTTGATGTCCCTGTGCACGATGTGCTGCCGATTAAGGTATGCCAGCCCCGTAGAATCTGCCAAGACAGATCTGCTAGCTGTTCCTTTTGCGGGATATGTTTCCTCTCCAGCGACCCTCCATCCATGAACTCCAGCAACACTTGAATTTCACTGTTCTGATCGTTCATGTCATGACACTTCACCACGTCACAAAGGATTTGGATTTCCCGATGGATCTACCGTCACACTGACTCCTTGTGGTGACCGTATATCACCTTCAGTGTGTACACGCGCCTACTGGTGCGGTGGACCACCTTGTACACTATCTCGCTGCTCCCGCTCCCGATGCGGTTCAGCCTCTCCAGCTCTGAGAATGGGATCACCTGCCGCGCTGTCGCCGCAACAGTCGTTAATTGAGGCAAATGAAGCGACATCGCCAAGTTGGTGTCCCACTGCGGCAGTGGCAGCGTCAGGTCCTTGCAGCAACACTAGGGACATCAGCGGCAAAAGAGAATTTCAATTTCTCACGTTTTACAAAGAAATTAAAATTCCACATTTGTAGTTGTTTAAAATTCTGTTTTAAAATTCCAAAAATTTAAATTCTTAATATAAAAACATCCAAACAATGAATTTTAGATTAAAGAATTTTAAGTTCTCTGATAAATTATTTTCCTCAGTTAAAATTCTCTATCCAAACACACTCTTATTTCACTCTAATTGCCTTCTTCATTCTACTTCTGGTTTTTGATGTACTAATGGGTTTTAGGGCTGAGGAGATCCTTTTTGATGTTGGCACAATCGAAGCACTGCAAAATCCATCACTGCAAATCCACCGTCATGACCTCCCTCATCACGCTGGCGATGACTTTCTAACCTCCAGATCCTCTACCTCGAAGATTGACACGTTAGGAAAATCTTAAATTGGGAGATACCATGTTGGTGCGTTGGAAGGTAAAAAAGAATTTGGGTAACAAAACTCACAGCTAAGGTTGTCAAAATCGAGAGTCTACGTAAACTTGTGGGAGTTCCGTAGACTTGACTTGTAGACTTGAATCGTAGAATCGTAAGAGTCTACTTCAGAGAAAAAAAAGTAAATTACCTATATATAAATATTAAACATAAATTCATAAAATGATACAATCATACAATAAGCTCTTAGTCCACAGTGCACAGTTCACATCCAATCAAACATAAAGTAAAAGTATACTACTAAACATAAGTTCTTAAAATAAAACAGTTATAAAATATAGAAATAGTTCAAATGTCCATTAATCCTCTAAGGAAATCATCTCCAAGGTCATCACCACCACCACCACCACCCTCATCTTCATCTTCTTCAAGCTCTTCCTCAGTTGAGAAGTGATCTTCATCATTATCATTCAAAACCAAGTTGTCAATATCAAATGCATCTAAAGTTGGGTCACTTAAATTTCCTCCAACCAAGTTAATATTGTTTCCACTACTACTTTCATCTAGAGGTTCCTCAAGTTGGACATTGACATTGTCTTCATCAAAAATATCATCTCCTTTTTCTGTTATTCACTCATCATCAGATTCCATATCTTCAAATGGAAGAGCAACGATTTTTATTATCTATCTACTTTTGAGCTTCAAATTATACATGACATAAACTAAGTCATTCATCTTTTTTTGATGCAAGCGGTTTCTCTTTTTTGTATGAACCTATAAATAACATTCAGTATCAAAGTTGATAACTTATCTAAACTAAACAAAAAACAAATATAATTTAAACACAAATAAACTCATGAAGTTCAATTATCATTTCAAATGAACTCCAATTACGCTTACATCCAGAAGAGCTACAAGTTAAGCTCAAAACACGAATAGCAAATCACTTTAGTTCTGGACATCCATCCCCAAACATTTCCCACCATTATGTAGGTGGCATAGTCTTCCTAGAGTTTATTGCATTCTCCATAGAAAAGAGACCTTTAGCAAAATGAAATTCAATAAGTTGCCTTTAATTTTGTTCCTTACCCCAACGTCCTTTACCAATCTCATCATACAAATGAATAATCCTTCTTTCACTTCTCCATTATCTTTTTAAAGTCATCTTCAAAATGCAAATGAGGATTAAGGTAATATGCGGCTACATGCAAAGGTCTATATAGTTGGTTCTCCCACCTCTTATCAACAATTTCCCAAACAGGTTCATAATTACATAGATAAATAAAGTAAATCATATTTAAGATTAGACAAAGATAAATAAAGTAAAATATTTTTTTAAATTTAAATGTATAGTTTAAAAAACTTACTTTTTCTTCACATTATTGAATTTGCTTTTAATCCTTTCCTTTGCACGATCCATCTCAACATATATGAAACCCATGGCAGGTTGTTGATCAGAATTTACCAATCGAAGGACTACCATAAGAGGGGCAACAACTTTGAGGCATATGAATACATTCTTCCAAAATCTATTATTCAAAACTGAATTTTCCACTTTTCTCCCCTCTTGTGAAATACCAAACTTACTTTTTTTTTTTCACTCTTCAGAACTGAACAACCTCATCAAAGATGCTTTCATTTCATGGAGACAAGCTAAAGTCAAGTAAGAAGTTTCAAATCTAGTCATGTCAGGTCTAACCAAGTCACTCCCATTTGTGTATTTCTTAATCATGCTGATGAGCATTATTCTACCATATATATAAGTGGTTATCTTTCGTCCCTTCTTTATAGTGACTTCATGAACCTTCAAATGTTTCTCCAAGTTCTCAAGCATCAAATCAATGCAATGGGCAACACATGGAGTCCAACACAAATTCGACTGCGTATGCATCGAATAATTCTCCTGCTGCTTTGAAATTTGCAGCATTATCAGTAATCACATGAACAACATTATCTTCTCCAACAAATGTAACAACGTCATCTAACATCTTAAAAACTTTGTCAATTGTTTTTGAGATGTCAGAAGTATCTAAGGAATACAGGAATACTATCCCTTTGGGACTTTTCACCAAAAAGTTACAAATTGAACGCCTTTTTTCATCCGTCCACCCATCATACATTATTGAGCAACAAGTTCTCTTCCACTCATCCCTAAACTCTTGCATACTGGCATCAGTTTTTTGTACTGCTTGTTTCAAGAGCTTTTCTCTAACATCATGGTAAGATGGAGGTTTATAGCTAGGTCCATATTTCTTGATCATCTCACACATCTTTAAAAATGCGGGATTTTTAATAGCATTGAATGGAGTGACACTTGTGTAAAAAAAATTAGCAACTTGAGCATCAACTAAAGGTTTATCTTTTCTTTTTCATCATTTGATTTAAGGTTGCTTGAACACTGGCACTCCCACTACTTGCACTACCTTCTTTTCCTTTTGAACCAAAACCCCTTTGTTCCTGCAAGTTGGTTGCCTCAACCTTGCCAGCACTTTCTTCATCTTCATCAATACTAATCAATCTCCTTTTCTTTTCTTTTGTTGCATTAGATTCAACAACAATTTTCATCATCAGCATTTTAATCTCATCTGGCAACATTGCACAAGGCTCAGAATCTTCTCTAGTCCAGGCAAGATGACGCTTGAAACGAAAAACTCCACCACACATAGTCTTTGAACAATACTTGCATTTCACTCTCTTACCACTGCCATCAACATCAATCCCATGTTTCCACCCAATGTCAGTCCTATTCCCAAGGGTATTTTTGCTTTTTTTTTTTCTAGCAACCAAAGAAGAGCCACCCGCATCTCCACCAGTAGAATCAGATCCACTTCCAATCATTATAGCAAACACAACACAACACAACAAGGAAACAAGAAGCTGCAAGAAGTTGAGGAAACTAAGTAAAAAAGGGAAATGTGCAAAAAGAAAGCACATCAATGCAACAAATACAACTCACCTGCAAGAAGTAGAGGGTAGTCAGGGCACTTCCTATTTATTGGTCACTAACTCACTTTAACTAACGATTCACAAATATTCCAAATATCCTAATTAACTACCCATTCCCAACTATCCTAAGTCCTGACAGACACCTGCAAATTGACTTTATAATTGATCACAATTACCCATTAAAGACAATTCATCATAACATAATAGTGTGTGTAACGCCTTGAAATTTTGATAACTGAACATATATGTTTGATGTATTTCTTGTATTATTCGATTACTTTATTAATTAAGATTATTTGAAATGTTGTGTGAATTATCCTTGTTCAATTTCATGATGTGGATGTTAAGTTATGTGGAGTTTGTTTGAGCTGCATTGAAATTGAGTGATTTCGAGTTTGACCCAAAATCTATTTTGGTAAAATAATAATTCTGGATTGGTTAGCCATTAGATTGTCTTACAATTTTACAAGCAGGCTCTTAACCCACATATGTAACTTTTGACCGTTGGGATTGGCGAAATATCATCTGTAGCCTGAGATATTAATTTTTCATAGAAGCAGTGAAATTTCAAAATTGGATCAACTCGCCCAGGCGAGGCAAAATTCGCCTGGGCGAGTAAAATCAGTTATAATTTCGCACAGCAGCATAAAAACACAAAAATTATGGTCTTCTTCTCCAACAGCCACCCAACCCCTTCCCCCTCCTCCTCCATTAGCCACGGTCACCGGTGATCGTCACGAGCTGCCGTTTCTTGCCGTTGAACCACCGCACGGAGAGGAACACTTTAATCGGAACGGAATCTTCAAAACTCAACTCAAGGATTCAGTAGAGAACGGAGCCTCCAATCCTCCTTTCTTGGTTTCTTTGAGGTAATCATGGTTTCCTTTGTAACACCCTGAAATTTCAATAACTACAAATGTATGGTCAAAATGTTTCATACACAACTATTTGATGTGAGTGTTAGGTTATGTGAGATTTGATTGGTCTATATTTAAATTATTTGTGTGAAATATTAATTGGAGATATTACAAAAATGTTTGAAGAGAAATGATCATATTACCCTTCCCTTGAAACATAAATTACAGAAATGCCCTTGAGGTGAAAATGACGATAATGCCCTTGGATATTTTTGGTTAGATATTTTAAAATGGAAGTTACAAAAATACCCTTGAAGCCAAAATTACACAAATACCCTTAGATATTTTTTTGAGATATTTTATAGTGAAAATTACAATCATACCCCTAGGATGAGTGACAAATTACCATAGAACCCTTGAGGCTAAAATTACCAAGACACCCTTTGATATTTTGTGAAAACTTGATGAAATTACAAAGTGACCTTGGATGACAGATTACCAAAATAATTTTAGTGATAGAAAGTCTCAGAATAGAATTTTTATGAATTTTATACGGTCATAACTTTGAAATTTTATCCAGGAGAATTCAAGCATCAGAAAAATATGGAAAAATGATAAATAGAATCTGTGGAATTTTCTCTTAATTGTAGGATAATAAACTTATTCAATAAGATGATTTAGTAATTTTGATGGATAGAAGCAGAACGAACCAATCAGAATTAAGATAAGAGCAGTCTTGTATGTAAGATTTGTGTAGCACTCTGTGTAGACAGCTTGTGAGCTATCTATACTATAATTGAAGTCAATTTCTGAAAATCTCTAGAGTTTTATTATTTAATATTATCCTTAGGTAGAAGAGTTCAAATCAAACTTTACTTCCTACTAGAAAAAGCCATGTGTAAAGTAAAGATGAAACTAGATTATTCTTTTTCATTTAAAAGATAACATATGTATACAAAAGAAACCATACAATTTTCTCTTCTTTAAAAGGAAATGGAACATGATATAGAAGGAGGAAAGGAAGATATAAATCTTCCCCTTGGCTAAAGCAAAGTCCACGTGAAAAAGGGAAGAAAAAGTGTAACACCATCATATTTTCATATACATGTAAATTTTCTGTAAGCATGTATTCCTAGATAGAATGACGAAAATACCCTTGAACATATTGAAAATGACACAAATGTCCCTTATGAAAAAGACACAAATGCTTCTGGACATTTTTCAAAATGATCAAAATACCCTTTGGCCCTGATAAAGCTATATAGCCTCAGTAAGGCTATAAAACACCTGACAAGAATACAATATACTCCTAGAGAATGAATTATTGACATTATTCATAAAGAAAAATCATGAAATAGAATTTTTAGAAATTTTGAAAAATATTTCAAAAAGGATTTAATTTAAAATAACCCGAGTTTCACAAAAGCACAGAAAAAGGAAGATGTGATTTGTGGAATTTTCTCTTAATTATGAGAGGAATGAATTCTTTAATAAAGTAGTCTAGATATTTTAATTAAAAACAAAATGAACCAATGAAAAAATTAGATAAAAATATTGAAAGAAAGTTATGTGACATTTTAAGAATGTTGTCACACTTAAGTTAGTTCCAAAAGATTTCTAGGATTTTACTTCTATAAAACCAATAAGGATTAAGCTTCCATAAATTATAGAA
>PYAF01003273.1:276975-303174 GCA_007407185.1 Glycine tomentella | reverse complement strand
GTTCTATGCTTGGTGTACTATTGTCTCTGAGGCCATGAAATTTGTATTGGACTATTTTGGGTTGTTGGTCTGTATTCGAACTATATTATGGTTTGTATCTGAATAATATTATTGTAATGGACTGTATGATACTTTATTTTGTACTAAGAAATATTTAATGACAACTATTTTATTTGAAGTTTCATTGGAAGTTTGTTTTAAAAAAAATGAAGAAAAACGATTTGGTAAAATAAATTTCTGTATAAAACAAGCAAAAAATTTTAGACGTTACAAAAAGGGCCAAGAAGTCATGCTTTGGACAATATTTATGCAAGATAACATGAAAGGAAGCAAAACTTCACTTCCTTCCCTTGTGGTCACATGAAAGAGCAAGAAAAAGGGAGAAGCTTCATGACATTTGACAAGTGGAGGGACACTTGTAAGAAGTAGCCAAGTAGTGGGACACTTGTAAAGAAAGTCATCATGGCTTAGAAGATTTTTTTATAAAGTAAAAGAATAATGGAATAAGGAGAAACTAAGTTAGGATGGAACTAAATGAATGTAACTAGCTAGGAAGGACAATTATGTCCTTAAATATTATATCATTTTCCAAACACTATATAAAGGAAGGGGAGGACCCTAAGTGGAAGTCATTTTCAAGACCTCCCTTCTACAACACCACACATGAACTTCCTTCCCCACATCCCTTTCATTTCACTTTCATCCTCTCCTTTTCAAAGCCTAAATCAAGTAGGAAAAAGACCCCACCTTCTTGAAGAAATCACGTGTAAAGCTAGAAACTCTAGGAAGAGAAAGACAAGCTTATTAAGAGGTTACAAGGTATATATAGGGAAGCTTTATGATAAAGATAGTTTAAGTGTTGTCTATGATAAATATAATTTAAGTGTTGTTTGTGTTTGAATAAGTGCTTGAAGTTCTGTGTAGTATGACTTGTATCTGAGAAATTGTTGGACTCGAGTTATAGTTATATGATTGAGTGCTTGAATGAAGTTTCATGTGTTGTTGAGTGTTTCTATACATGGGTGATATGTTGTGTACTTGAATAACAAGCCGAGTTCTGTACTTGATTTATTTTGAATTTTCGAATAAAGTATATGAGACAGTGATTGAAAACTGATGTTGAAAATAAAATGATTGAGTTATGTATAAGTCTCATGTGTCTTATAAGAATTGTCTCAGAGTGGAGGTGTATATAAGAGTTGCCTTAGAGTGGAGGTGTGCCTCAGAGCGGAGATGTGTCAGATAGTTACAAGAACTGAGCCCGTGCGTTCAAACAAGAGAAGTCTGAGCTGGGGGGTGACTCTTGCGGTGAGGAATCATGCCACCCATGATGAGCGCATGAAGTGTGGGTGAGAACCTTGCAACACCGGGAGACCCTAACTGGTCGGATCAGTTCTGGACCACTAGGATGAGGCTATCTTGACAATTGGTACCAAATAATAAGAGTTCAAGAAAATCATGCATCATGATAAGAGTCTAAGAGAATCATACATTATATAGAAATTTTGAGGATGTTGTTATGAATATCTGCATATTAAATATAATCTGTTGCTTAAATTATATTTATCATAAACTTACCCTGTATTTTGTGTCTGTGGTTGACACCTGCGATGACCTTAGTTTTATTTGGGCGAGCAGATGAACAGTAAAGAAGGATTGGCAAGCTGAAAAAGGACTTTGCTGAAGATGTTTAGTTGGAGATGTTCTGTCATGATAAAATGTTTTAGTTATTTGTATTATGTAATAGAATTGATATGTATTTTATTTTACATCAGGTTTATAATTATCAATCAGTGATGAAAATCTTTTTGATATCAGTTATTAGTAACGTTGGTTTAATATTTTTAAGCAAGTTGAAAAGAATTTTCATTAAAAATCAATAATAAAAAGATGGTAAGTTGAGGCGTTACATCCTTGTCTTCTCCTAGCTAGTTTGAAGTCTCTCTTGATATCTCTTGTGATTTGGATACTGTTATTGAGTGTTTTTACACTTCCTTTGAATTTTTTTTTGAAAATGAGACGTTGTTAAGGGTTCCTTTTTATAATATTGATTTCATTTTTGTTACCTTCGTTGAGCCCCGGTCCATTGGTGTGATTGGAATTTCTATATGATGTCCTTTTGATGTGGATTTTCAAAACACCATTTTAGCCCCTTTTTAAATTTGAGTGGGTAATTGACCCTGAATGTTAATGTTAACCTTGTATTTGAAATCTATACTAAATTATCTTCAATTTGGTATATAGAGCTTTTCGTTTGGGCCAAAGCACATGAACTTGGGAGATTTCAAAACGACGCTACTAGGAGCTAATAGAGTTAGGTAAGGGGAGTTTATTGTTTGGTTACAATTTTTGATACCATAGTTGGGGGTCAGGGAACCCAATTATAGAGATATATGTTTGTCCCTATTGTGTGTTGGATTTCAAGAAATATAATGTTTGAAACTAATGGGATGCGATATATTTATTATTGATGTATATTTGTTCCTGTTGTGTGCTCATTTTCAAGAAAAACTGTGTTTTTTACTAATGAGATGCGACGAATTTGTTATTGATGGATAAAACTGTGAATAATGTTGTTGTTGTAATGATTGGATTTTTGGGAAAAGTCTTAATTATAGATGAGACTCTGCCCAAAATTTTATAATATGTTCTCCTTTAAATAGGTATAAGAGTTTGTTTTCTATATTGTAGTCTTGCTCTTTAATTTAGAATTTTCCTAAAATACCAGTCTCATGGTAATATGGATTGTGAATGAATGAGGTTTGTGATGTTGATGATGATATTGAAATAAGATTATGTTGATGATTATATTAATATGAGATGACATTGATGCTTATGATGATGATGTTGAAATGAAGTGATGTTGATGTTGTTGATGATATTAAAATGAAATGATCTTGACGTTGTTGATGATATTGAGATTGAGGTGATATTGATGTTGATGATGTCATCATAATGAATGTACGTTGTATATGTGAGGTGCAGTGACCTGTTGGATATCCTTGCGAGGAAGGGTTGGTCCCTATTCACGGTCAGTGGATTGATGAACCCATATTTTATGTTGTGTATGTACATGAGGGTGCATGACTTATTGGATATCCTTGCAAGGAAGGGTTGGTTCCTATCCATGGTCAGTGCACTGATGGTGCCCATGTTTCATATTTCATAATTGCATGGATGGAAATAAAATGAAGGCAGTGTGTACCTGCGATTTTTTTTATGGGCTAAAAATGCGGGTACTAAAGGGCATGTCAATCGGTTTGGAATTCCCTTGAGACTCTGGCTAATCACCATGGGGGGAATGACCAGTGCATGACAAGGTGACCCCGATAAACTACTGAATCATTTTCCTGAGAGAGACTATTTTCATGAGAATGGTATCACATTGCATAGTGAGAGTGGAGTCAGGTGCATGCATCATTTTGAGCATAATTAATTTGAATGGTGGAAAAAGTGGATGACTAGTTTGCTGAGTATCTATTGAACTAATTGATTACTGAGAATGATTGTGGTTGTTATTGTTGCTTTCTTTCTAATTATTGTTATCTGGAACTTGTTGATTTTGTATAATAAACTCACCTGTGAAATTTTGTACCATGTGGTTCGTACCTGTGATGATCGCGAATTTTTGTTTGTGGGAGCAGATAAGGAGCAATAGGTGACATTGGAGAGCGATCCTTTTGTTGGAGCCGTCAAACCGACGTGATAATGTTGGAATCCATTTTTGGAGAGAGTTGTGTTTTGTTATTAACTCTTTCTTTGTTGGTTCCTTAAATACTTTTTGGTTGGGCATGTAAATTTCAGACTTAAATACATGTAAAAAAACTAAATTATGTTCTAACATGTGAATGACATATGTGGTTCAATTTATAGATATATTTATTTATTTATGTATTTGTTCGATGTATGATAAGTGTATTATATCGAAAAATTTACTCTCATTTTCATAATCAAATTGATAGAATTTTTATTAAAATTGAAATTATACATTCAGAGTAGTGATATCATAGCGACGATGCGGGTTGTTACAGTGTGTGTACAAATGGTACAATTTGTAACAGAGTTTTTTAAAGAAGGGGGCAAAATTTCCAGGCATAATTGAAACAAAACAAGCTTCTTTATGCCATTTCATTGAGATGTTGCTATAGATATGATCAAAACTTAGCAGATACAAGCAAACAAACAAAAGAGGCTAATTGCACTGGCCAGGTTCTTCAGAGGTCACACTTGTGAGAATAAACAATAATTTCAGAATCTTCTCTTAGACCAAAAGTGAGTACAGTTCATGGTCTATTACAAATTTACAATGAAATAATTACCATGAGATGATCGTACATCAAATTCCAAAGTATCCTAGAAAACCTCTATCGAACACATTATAGAATTTACTCAATTCAGAACAATGTGTATGTGTGCGGTGTGCCTGTATTTGTGAAGTAGTAAATGATTTTAATCTCCCAGCTATATGCCTGGATATCCTCCAACAGTGTGTGTGTGTGTACTGTGAAACTTTCTTATAAGAAGCTAAATGATGGACATGGACTCAACTCATGGACTGAGGGGAGAAGAAGAACACGAAGTCACGAACTTACCAAGCCAGGGGAGCAACGACGACGATGGATCGACGACAATGGCAGAGCGATGATGGCGAACGAGAATGACGACAGAACGACGAGCACGAAGGTGAGGAATATGAACGCGAGGAAGAACACATTTTTAATTATTTAATGCAACTCATTTTCTAACGGCGTCATTTTGCTTACAACCAGACTCGCCAACTGGCTGTCCAACTTGCGATTCTTCTTGGAATCGTGCGATTCTACGTAGAATCGCACGAGTGTACTCCTAAAACGAGTCTGCAACCGATTTAAATTGTGGAGGGTAGATGGAATCATAAAATTGGTCGAGTTTGCGAGTTAAATCGCAAGTTTGACAACCATGCTCACAGTTGAGGTCACCATCTACAATAGAGATGTCAGTGCGGCCAAGGAGCGTCGGGGACCGTGCTTGAGGTTGCCACCGCCGTGGAGGGTGGTGACTTGTTGTCATTGTTGATTCTGGTTCACTTTATATCTATGTTTAGATTTGTGCATTTGTATTTCTTTTTTAACTTGTTTGATTTGTTATTAGAATATTTGAAGGAATTTTAGATTGAATCTTTTGAATTTGGTTTGGTGTTGTTGAGCTTGATCTGGGTCTGAATCTGAAAATTTTGTGTTTACCATGATAGAGAAGTTTTAGAAAAGCAAACACCAATTTATGGCAGCTACAATATGCTAGAAACGTTTAATATATTTCAAACAAGTTTTGAAGCATTTTTGTCTTGTTTTTTAACTGTTAGAAAATGAGTTGCATTAAATAATTAAAAAAATTACATGTGTCACATTTAATCTGATGTGGCACAACATGCGGGCAACTAACATGTCAAAGTAACAGATATGTCAGCAGTTAACGGACGCTGCTAATGGCCGGAACATAAACCAATTTTTTTTTCAAATATTAGGGACCATAGCACAATTTTTTTTTATTATCATGAATCAAAAATGAAATTCAGATATATATTAGGGATCACTAACATTTAAGCCTAAACATTACATAAATATGTCCATTTATATAATTTTACATTTTTTAGCTATTTCAATAGATAATTTTATCAACCACTATTTGTTTCACAAAATCTTTTAGGATTCCCTAGAATGTATATTCCCTCATTTTTTGAAGGTAATTGAAAAATATTCATGTGTATCTTTTATTCACAGGAAAGTGAGATGTTCGTGCTTATGTTGATTTAGTAATGAGATGATTTCCATGAAAAGAGGGTGGGAATATGGATTACTATGGGGTGAGAATTATATTGATTACATAAAAAAATTATTATACTCTCAATATCAATACCTATATATGAGTTAGTATTTTAGTTTCTATAATTCAATTTTGATAACAAAGAGCGTGAATTTGAGGACAAAAGACAATTGTGTTGCAATTATTTTTGAAATTTAATTATTAATATGAATGCAGTTTACCCATTTTGTTCTTTGTTTACTTGGAATTTGGTTAAAGTTTTGTTGCAAGTGTATTTTTGTATTGCTTGTTCTTTACAAGGTTGAAGAGGATAATTTGGTGTTACGTTTATTTAATAGTAACATGTGGTTAAGGAATATATTGGAAAAATTTATTATATTCTGCATTGTTATTTGCAAATTACAGTGTATAGCCTTGTGTCTTGTTGTGTAGGTGTATATAATAAGTTCTTTAATATAAAAAAATATTTTAGTAATATAACATATATTCTTAGGAAAAGTTAATGTGAATCAAACACATTTTTAAATATTCTGAAGAATATAATAGGATTCCCAACCAATTTTAATAGTTAAATAAATGTATTTGTCTTGAAATACTCAAGAATGTCATTACCATCTAACATTCTCATGAATAACATTCTTGGGAATGAAACTTTTTTTCAGTGAAATAAATGTTTCCTAGTGAGTCAATAAAATAACTTTTCAACTTTCAAGAATATCAGTTAATTTTTAACTAATTTTGATACCAGTTAAAAAAATACCAACAAAGTTCAGTCAAATAGGTAAATATCTAGATAACTAGGTTTGGGTTTATTACTTTAGTGAATTTTATGTCTAGAAAAAAATTACTCTCTAACTATTAATTAGGAGATGTCTTTTAAATTTTATAATTAAAGATAAAATATATTTTTAGTCCCTAAATTATTCATAATTTTTGTTTTAGTCTTGTAACTAAATATTAACTAGTCTTAGTTCGTCAAGTATTTTTCCGTTTCATTTTTTATTTCTGACGTTAAGTATCATCTAAGGCTTTTCCCGAAACTCCCTTGGTTAAACTATCCGTAAATTGGTTTTTAGATCTGACAAAGGGTGTGGTGATAATTTGCTGATCCAGTTCTTTTTTATGAAATGTCTATCTACTTCGACGTGCTTTGTTCTATCGTGTTGAATCGGATTATGAGCAATTTTAATAGATACCTTGTTATCACAATAAAGGCTCATAGGAAGATCATATTTGATACCTAAATCATTTAGAATACTTTTAATCCAGAAAAGCTCACAACTACAGTAAGCCATACCTCTAAATTCAGCCTCAACACTAGATCTTGCAACGACCTTTTGTTTTTTACTTCTCCATATGACTAAGTTACCCTCAACTAGTGTAAAATAGCCTGAGGTAGACTGCCTAGTAGTTTTATCTCCAGCCAAATCAGAATCCGTGTATCCTTCAATGCCCTTATTGTTGTTTTTCGAAAATAGAATGCCTTTTCCAGGTGTTCCTTTTAGGTATCTCAAAATCCAATGCACAACCTTCATATGATCTTTACTATGAGAGTGCATAAACCGGCTTACCACCCCAACTGCATAGGTAATGTCTGGCCCAGTGTGTGATAAATAGATTAGCCTCCCTACTAGTTTGCAAGCCAACATTCTAGTTTCTGATAAGAGGTCTAGAATATACTTTCTTTGAGATAAAAATATACCTTTCTGAGATCTTGCAATTTCCATCCCAAGGAAGTACTTCAAGTTACCTAGATCCTTCATTTCGAACTTGGTTTCTAGATGTTGCTTAAGGGATTTCATCTCGTCTATATCATCTCCGGTTAACACCATATCATCCACATAAACTATTAGAATAGTTATTTTATTTGCTCTATGTTTGTAAAATAGAGTATGATTAGAGGTACTTTGTTTGTACCCAAATCTCTTCATTGCTAGAGAAAAAAGTTGCCCTGGGTGATTGCTTGAGCCCATACAAAGCCTTTTTAAGTCTGCAGACTAGATTCTCATTAGACTTAGTAAGCTGTACTCCTGGTGGCACATCCATGTAAGCCTCTTCCTCCAAATTGTCATTTAAGAAAGCATTTTTCACATCAAACTGTTTCAAGGTCCAATCCCTATTAGCTGCTATCAAAAGTAATATCCTTATAGTATTGAGTTTGGTAACTGGGGCAAATGTCTCTTGATAATGAACTCCATACTTCTATGTATATCCCTTGGAAACTAGTCTTGCTTTGTATCGGTCTATGCTCCCATCTGCTTTTATTTTCACCGTGAACACCCATTTACAACCAATTTTCTTCTTCCCACTTGGCAGAGGTGTTAATTCCCAAGTTGAGTTACTTTGGAGTGCTTCCATCTCCACGTTCATAGCTTGCTTCCAATTTGGATCATTCAATGCTTCTTGCACACTATTTGGAATAGAAATACTAGATAATTGATTAACAGATAATACATATGATTCAGATAAGTGTTGGGTAGATACATAGTTGCTAAGGGGATATTTAGCCTTTATTTTAGGGTCAGGTTCATAAAACTATTTAGGAATACCTTTGTTTAGTTGAGACGACCTTCTAGGGTGTGTATGATATGGTATAGTAGAAAAAGGAACAAGATTTACCTCTGTACTAGGTTTTGGTTCAATATCTGGGACAACCATAGGAGATTCTTGAGTTATGTGTGTTAGACAAGGTGTCACAGATTAGGGACAAGTGGTTACCTCGGTAGGAACTGCTTCTCATGGTTCACTGTGTAGATCTGAGGCAGGGAGTGAGATATTTGGTGGTTGTACATGAGTGGAGAACCAAACTTCTTTTCCATTACTTGTAATGCTTGGCAAGGAATTCTCCCCCTGAGAAGGAGAAGTGGAGACTCCCCCTAAATAGTAAGGCTCATTTTCCCTGAAAGTGACATGTATTTTGTGAGAGAGAGGATCAAAGCAAAGATAAGCTTTCTGAACATCAAAGTACCCGACAAAGATACACTTTTTAGCACAAGGATCTAATTTAGAACATTGAGTTTTATGGATATAGACATATGTGGTGCAACCAAAGACTATAGGAGCAAGGTTACAGGAGTGGGGTGAAAGTGAGAAGTTGCGACTTGGTAAGGTGTTTGGAAAATAAGGACACTAGAGAGGGTTCTATTGATGAGGTATGCAGCGGAGATTACGACTTCCCCACAATAAGAAGAAGGAACATTCATACCAAACATGGAGGCCCTAACAAATTCCAAGAGTTGTCAGTTCATTCTCTCAGCAATCCATTTTGCTGAGGGGTATAAGAGCAAGAGGTATGATGTTTAATCCCATGAGAAGAAAAAAAAGTATTGAACCCACCATCCATATATTCCATGCCATTATCAGACTGAAGGATCTGAATTTTGCTATTGAATTGTGTTTGAACCATGCAAAAAAAAAAAAAATAAACATAGAAAAAACTCCCCCTTTATGTTTCAGGAGACTCACCAACACATACGGGTACATTCATCAATGAAGGTGACATAATAAAATAATTTAGAGAAAGAAGAGACTTGGCAGGGCCCCAAACATCTCAATGAACAAGTTGAAATGGGATAATGCTTTTATTCAAACTAGGATAATAAGGAATTTTGTGGCTTTTAGCCAATTCACAAACTGAACAATGGAAATCAGCAACATTGACAGCAGAAAAAAAAAGGGAAACAATTTTTTGAGATAACTAAAGGAAAGATGACTAAGTCTCCTATGCCACAGCCAGATATTATTTTTAGTAATATCCACAACAAAGGTTGTAGATGCCCATGAAGATAAGTCACTGCCATGCGGAGAAACATCCAAGAAATAAAGCTTGCCCTGTCTAAAACCATAACCAAGAATCTCCTGTGTTTGGTTGTCCTGAAACAGACAATGAGAAGACAACAAAATCACAGAGTAGTCAAGGTTAGAAGTAAGTTGGCTAACAAATAGAAGATTAAAGTCAAGAGAAGGAACAACTAAGACATATTGAAGATGTAACCGAGGAGAAAGATATTGAAACTTGACCAATAAAGGAAGAGGTTCCACCATTAGCCATAGAAATCACAGTTTTAGGGGAGGAAGAGAAATTAGACAGAAGAGTATGATCACGAATCATACGATCTGAAGCACCTGTATCAATTATCCAGGAATCAATTTTAGATAGTGCAGAGAAAGTATGAGACTTACCAATAATTCCTTCATAGACATCATGTGTTGAAAAAGTAGAAGAGGGAATTAGATCGGAGGAGGTGGGGAGAGCTTTATTCAGAACCTTCTAACAAGGTCGTTATTGAAATCCCACCACTTGGGATAACCAATGATTTCAAAGCATCGAGCTTTAGTGTGACCAAAGTCACCACAATGAGAGCACAAAGGTTTGAGAGGTACCTTCTTTGCGAGGCTTTAGAGGAGCAGAGGAGAGGCAGGAGGAGCTTACCAACATGGCAAAGGAGTCATGGGAAGGAGTAGGACTGTTAATCGTAAGCCGTTATTGGTGTTTACACCTAACATAGGCATACGAACTTTCAAGGTCCAACTTCGGGTCTTTGTGAAGGATTTTGCCATAAACTTGGTGGAATTCAGAATCTAATCCACTAAGAAAGATATAGATCCTGAGACGAGCCAAGGCAGAGTGTGATTGAACGACCCCATCGACGGTGATGGCTTTGGAAGACATGTGATGATCAATGTCTTAAAAGATCAAGAGTAGTTCGTTGTAGTAGGTGGAGAGGGATCAACCATGTTTTTTGGTGTTGAAAGACCTTTGATTCAGTTCGAAGAGACAATATTCATCAGAAGCATCATAGAACGTGCGATGAGCAGCAATCCAGATTCTGTGGGCAGTTTCAAAGCGAATGAAATGTTGCATCAACGTGGGCTCATGGAGTCGATAAGCCAAATTTTTACATGCTTATTCTCAGTGACCAAAGTATCATACACAGGATCAGCATCCGATGGTTTCTTTGTCTGACCGGTGAGATACCCATATTTTTTTCTCGCACTGATACGCATGCCCATCAACTCAGACCAGAGGGGGTAATTTGAGTCATCAAGGATGATACTAATGGGAAAAAAGGAACTATCTTGGTGGATGATGATGTTAGGCGGAGGAGGAGCAGAGGTATTGGATGGAGACGATGTAGAGTCCAAAGCTGAGGTAGGGTTATTCATGGGAGAATTGAGAATTAGAGAGAAGAAAACGAGGGTATGCGTTATTAAGTGGGGATCTGGTAGAAGGATGAAGTAGGAGAGACCAAAAAAGAGGATAGGTCGATTCAGGATCTTAACACACCTAATACCATGTCAAAAATTAAATTCTAGTAATGCTTCTCTTTACTTCATATTTTTTCTCTTCAAATGAGGAGTAATTTTACACATTCTGAGGCAAAGTTATAGCCTACAAAATCTCAAACCAACTTCCTAAAAACAATATGCTTAAAACACAAATTCAAATTTAAACTTTTACAACAATATTTCAAATTCAAAACTTCCTAATCCAATAACAATATGTAGGAAGAAAAACAAATGATTATTTTCACAGTTGTCAGACTCGGACCGACCGGGAACCAGTGACCAGACTGGGTCGAGTTACTGATTGGATCGTGTATGACAACAAACCACTCCAACCCGTACGACCCGGCCGGGTTGTGGTCAACCTGCTGACCCGCCAACCCAGACCGGGTCAACACATTTTCCCACTCATCCAAAACAGCGTCGTTTTCACTTCACTTAGCCTTTTAGGTTTTCTTCAATTCTTCCTCGCGCAGCAACAGTAGACCAACAGGCAGCGTCCTCTTCGTCTCTCGTCTTCATCGTGCATCGACTCGCACCTTCATCCTCTTTTCTTCCTCGTGCATCACTGCAACGTTGTAGTAGGCCAGCTTCGGACTCCGCCGCAGCGCCGTGACTTCATCCTGCCGTGACTTCGTCACTCCCGTCGTGACTCATCTTGCCTCCAACTCCAACTCCATGGTTAGACTCGTCCAACACACTACTATTGTTTGTTTCATCCGTTTTAAGTTAAGTAGTTAACTAAACTAATTTTCACCAATACACACACGGACACACCCCTGTTTGTTTCATCATATGCCTTTTTATTGTAAAGGGAATAGTCAAATAGGAGCCTTGTCTATTGCTGTTTGTGTCTAGGTAACATGTTAAGTTTTTGGATTATGAAAGCAAAGTAATAATCTCCAATGCTAACATACCAGTTTTTGTCCATTGCTTTAATTTTTTAGCTTTCATTTTAATTTTGGATGCCGTGCACGAGGACTATTGTACCTCTGGCCTTTATCACCATGCAAAAGTTCATACTTTCTAACCTTATAATACTGAAAATTAATTAATGCATAGATCAAGAAAATCAAATTAGATTCAAAGAAAATAATGCATCTTCTTAATTATTCTTCTTAATTATTCTTTTGAAATTGTCCATAGCAATAATGGTTTAGTAAATGGAAAAGTGGGTTAGTCTTTATCGTGTTGATAAAAATATAGCAAAAGGTCAACAATTAGCTGTTCAGTACCAGTGGAATGGTTTTAATGACCAAGTGTAATGGAAGAGTGGTTAGTCTTTAATTTACTGTGGGATAAAAACACAGGGAAATGCCAATATTATTAGCTGTTCAATACCAGATGAAAGATCCAAAGTGGCATGAGAACTATGACTGTTTATTAGTGCTTTGGGAATTATAGCAACAAAGTGTGTGTTTGAGTGCTTTTTTTTTTAAGAAACATAGTCATTTAGTTTTTTGTCAATTTTTTTAGAGAACTTTGAAAAAGTAAGCAATTATTGCTTAAAAATATATAACATGCACTAAAAAACATAGTCATTTAGTTTTTTGTCAATTTTTTTTAGAGAACTTTGAAAAAGTAAGCAATTATTGCTTAGAAATATATAACATGCACTAAGAAACATAGTCATTTAGTTTTTTTGTCAATTTTTTTAGAGAATTTTGAAAAAGTAAGCAATTATTGCTTAGAAATATATAGCATGCACTAAGAAATATATAGTACGTTGCTTGATGCAAAGTGTCAACATAAGTGTTGAACTACATGGAGATGAGATGGCATACATAGGAGTCCTAAATGTCTAAAAGTGTGGTGAAGCCCAGCAAGTGAGCATAATTAATCTTCAAATGTAAACTTCCAATCAATACAAGCTAGGGAAAACCATTACAGAGTCACGTCCTTTTAGATCATGATAAAGAAAGAGAGGACAAGACTCTGTGCAATCCTCTCTACTCACATTCTTACTATTTTGAAGTATTGATAAATGCATTATTATTGGTTCACGTGGATAGGCTCAAGGAAATAAATATTGATTGTTTGGTTTGGTCTCTATCTCATTCTTTGGTCTGTTCTTAACTTTTTTGAGCATGTATGTGACAAATATTGATTGCCCTGTGGGTTTGTTTTCAGTTTTCACTTCATCATTCATATAGTTGTTTTTACCACAAATATGATGAGTTGATTGATTGAAATAAAATTAAGATAGCATAATAGATGGAAATACTGAATTTACTAAGTGTATAATTGTATGAATCTTAGATGACATATGGTGGTGAAACACCAACATCCCAAGAAGCATCTACTTAAAATTCAAGGCCTAATATTAGAGGAAAAACTGACATAGCTTGGGCACATTGTAAGCTCATTCAAGATGGTGACAAGAATGGTTTGATGTGTATTTACTATGATAAGATTGTTAGGGGAGGTGGAATTAATAGATTAAAGAGTCACTTGGCTGGTGAAAAGGGTCAAGTTTCTATGTGCACTAAAGTTCCTGTCGATGTTCGTTATCAAATGAAACTGAATATTGAAGACAATAAGAGAATGAATAAGAAGAGAAGAATTGATGAAGAACATGATTTTTATTCACCATGTGAAGAAGGTGGTGAAATGCCAATAGAAATGGAACAACAAAGTGAGCAACCACCAAGGACAACTGAAAAAGTGAAGACAACTGGTTGTATTGGGAATTATTTTCAATCTAGAATCACTCCTGGATCTCAACCTACCTTGAAAACTGTGATGCAAAGTAAACACGTAGTGCTTCAGGCTGTGAGAGGAATTGGAGTGTATTTGAGCACATTTATTCAAAGAAAAGAAATAGGTTGGAGCATCAGAAACTTAATGATTTAGTCTATGTTCGTTACAACTTGAGGTTGCAAAATAGGTATTATTATATTTTTATTCTTTTTCATTGTTTACCTTTCTATATTACACATGGTTACATTTTTGTACATATGCTTAGGTAAAAGAGACAACAAAGCTACAATCCTATCAATTTGGAAACACTTGATGACCATGTTGATTGGGTAATGGAGGATTCACTCCCATTCTTAACCGTAGAGGAGGTGGATGCATTAGGCAAAGACCTTGTAAATATGACCATTCAACCACTTTCAAATGATATTGGTATATTTTAATCATATTTTTATTTCAAATTTGTTTCATACTTGTTATCTCTAAATGCTAATTAGTAATTAATATTTTCTATCTAATTTTTTTGACATAGGTCCTTTCAATTTGGATGATGTTGTTGATGAAGCACAAGACAATCCCATGGAAAACATGAATTTAAATGAAAGCATTGTTGATCATGAAGTTACAATTGGAGATTCTTCTGAGTTTTTTAATGAAGAAGAAGTTCCTCAAAATGACAATGACTTAGTCTATGCCCCTTGGCCGTAGAAAACAGTTGAAGTGTTGAATTTGTTTAGGAACATATGTTGAACTTAAACTTATTTTATTTAGCTTATGTTTGTGATATTTGTTACTTATTTGTTTGAACTTGGATAATGATGTTTTTTTTAACATTTTGGTATCTAATTATCTATGACTCTATGTTATGGTATAAATATTTTAAGACATTGTCATGCGGGTCAACCGGTTCGACCACCAACTAGGTCATACGGTCAATCAATGACCCACCAGTTCGACCATTGACCCAGTGACCCAGTATCCTGACCGGGTCAGTCATCAGATCGATTTTAAAATACTGATTATTACACATTAAAAACACTAATTAATACGATTCTAAAATACTGATTAGCAGATCCTTTTTGTAATAATTGAAATCTTAAACATTTTTCTTCTGAACAATTAGCCATTAACATAATAATTCTGCATGTTATGATACCCAGCTTATTTTTATTTTTTGTCATATACTTTTCAACAAAACTTTATACTGGCCTAAGTGGCCCGAACCACAACTTATTCACTAAGACAACATGTGAAACGACGCTTACGAAGGAAGGAGAGAGAAAGTAGAATACATTTTTTTTAAACATCATGGTAGCGATTAAAAATGGTCACACTTGAAAATAATTTAGAAACAAAATATTGTTTTGTGATTTTTTTAACGGTCAATATGTTAAAGTTATTAGCTGTGGTAAGTTTAAACGGATGGAAGGATTACACTACACTTTTGAAAAGATAAGGGGTTAAAATAAAATTATTTAAAATATAAAGGGTTAAAAATGAATTTTATCTTTAAAAAATTATTATCTTATACTATGAAGGAGTCAAAAGCCTACCAACGCATAAAGGTTCCGATTTGAGCGAGAGCCCAAACTGGGGAGGCGAGAACGTCTTAAGAGGATCTCGATATCCTCATTGAAAAAAAATTAGAATTGGAAAGCAGCTTCACATCACAAGTTGATAAATATTAGATTATTTTATATATTAATTGATTTAGTTATAAGACTTTATTATCTTTTTAATTCTTAAAAAAATTTAAATTTCAAATTTTAGTTCCTAGTCTGAATTTTGATTGCTCAAAATTATTATATTTTTCTTCGGTACCACTTTTAATTCTTGCCATTAATTTCTGTCATTAAATGCTGCCACATGTTAATTGTTTACTATTATTTAAAGATATTTCGTGGTGGTTCATTTTCTTATAGTTAAAAATGCTAAAAAAATGTTTTGTTGAATGATTAAAATCTACTCTCTCTAGATTCAAATATAAGAAGAAAAAAACCACCTTGTAGTTGGACTCAAATATAAATAAATTTAATTAATTTCACTTTAATAAATGATCTTTTTTTCTAAAACACCTTCATTTAATTGCAATTCAATTTTCAAAAACTCTTTTTTATTCATAATATCAAGTTTCAATGAAGGACATTGAAGGAATAACTTATTCTTTACTTGGGATTAATAAAATTAAATGATGCCAACTAACATTTTTAATTAGCGTTGAAATTAGTTAATTTTGCTTATATATAAGTATTGAGGGAATATTAAACAATTTCTAACTGTTCAAAGCCACCAGAAATTACTTATTTCTTGTCTTTTCCCCTTTTCTGTCCTTCCTTCAAAAATGAATCCCAATACCAAACCAAGAATAAATAAAAATAAGGGATTCAAATACTAAAATAATCCAACAATCATCATGCAACAAGTAAGACCAAACCAATAAAGCAGCTAAAATAACCTTTTTTGGACTAGGCCCAAATGCATAATAAAAATATGTAGGCAACAGCTTCCTACACCATTCACAATTTCTCAGACACCATTTTTACACAGTGAATTTCCCATTATAGCCTTTAATTTAAAAAAATATATATTTTTTAAGAACTTTTCTTTTTCCCTCTCAACCTCAACGTTTTCATCTTCCTTCTTCCTTGAGCGCATTCTTCTCCTGCAAGCACCGCATTCACTTCCTTCTTCTTCCGTCTACAACAACATTGTTGGTAGTTCTTCTTCCCTCTACAACCAGGTCATTCATTTTTATAATCACATTCTTTGAGTTATTCCGCCACACCATTTATTTGGCCGCATCTTGTTGGAGCTTTGTCCATGGATACATTGCATTTGGTGGTGGTTGTTTGTGCGTCTCGTGACCCTGGTGAGTGGTTTCTTTCTTAATACTTGTCGATGGTAGTGTGTGGAGGCTGTTGCAAGTCGGCCATGCCGAAAACGGATCCGCGAATCCGTTGTGCAATATCGTACGGATTAAGTAATCCGTAATCCTCCTACGGATTAGGTAATCCGTATGAAGGTTACGGATTATGTAATCTGTAAGCTTCATACGGATTATGTAATCCGTAAGCTTCATACGGATCATGTAATCCGTAAGCTTCATACGGATTACCTAATCAGTAGGAGGCTTATGGATTACTTAATCCGTGCACCTTGTACTGATTATTCAATCTGTATGGACCTTATGGATTGCCTAATTCCTATGGGTTATACGGATTGAACATACCGTATAACCTATACGGATTGCATAATCCGTATGATCCATGCGGAACTCATACAGATTGGATAATCCGTATGGGTCATACGGATTATCCAATCCGTATGAAAGTTATATACTTTTAAAATTCATTTTTTAAAAATTAAATGAAAAATAATTAAGTATTATTAAAATCTATGTGCTTGTGAGTGAAAATAGATAATTTCATGTGTTGATTTGATTAGAAATGGACTATGCTTGTGAACCTCACTTGTTGAAAAGATTTATAGTTGGTTTTTATTAGATTTGGAGTTGATTATATGGTATGCTTGTGAAACGTTGTTTTTCAACTCATTATAGGTTGTTTTAATTAGAATTGGACTTGATTATATGGTAAGCTTGTGAATTGCACTTGTTGAACCCATTGTAGGTTGGTTTGCATTAGAATTGGACTTCATTATATGGTATGCTTGTGAATTGCAGTTCCGGAACACATTAATAGGTTGGTTTTGTTTAGAATTAGACTTGATTATATGGTATGCTTGTGAAGCATTGTTTTCAACTCATTATAGGTTGGTTTTGATTAGAATTGGACTTGATTATATGGTAAGCTTGTGAGTTGCACTTGTTGAACCCATTATGGGCACGTTTTGATTAGAATTGAACTTTATTATATGGTATGCTTGTGAATTGCAGTTCCGGAACCTATAAATAGGTTGGTTTTGATTAGAATTAGATTTGATTATATGGTATGCTTGTGAAGCGTTGTTTTCAACTCATTATAGGTTAGTTTTGATTAGAATTGGACTTCATTATATGGTATGCTTGTCAATGACACTAGTATACATAAGCATATACACAAAATTCGCGAACAATGATCTTGTTGTTGAAGCTCAAAAGCTGAAAAATAGTATGTCGATGCAGATTATGGCTAAGACGAGAGGAGGAGTGCGTCGGGCTGTTGGCCGAAGTCTCGACCGTTCTATGGTCAGAGATGGTAGAGGTGATCATGAAGATGCCCCTAAGCGGCGTAGGCCTACCGCATCTGTACGTCGTCATAGGGCAGGTATTGCTATTCATCATGATCCTCTTGTGTAGGAACCATATGTGGAGACGGCTGAACCAGTCATCGAGGATATGGACACAACGTCTGAATCTTTTCCCGGAGGGCCGAAAGATTCTTCGGTGCTGACCGAGTTTGTCAATCATGTGGCTCTACGAGTCTGGGCAGGAAAGGTATTGACATGTTCAATTACATAGTCAAACGTGTATTACATTTGGTTATCCATTCATGTTTTACCTTGAATGATGTCTTCAATGCAGGAACGTCTAGAGTTGAAGCTTGCTTCCCATGGCCGTAAGGTCATTAAATTCGGGAAGCCTGTACCTGAGATTGAAGGTTTTGTGGGTGCCACTAGCTTGACTCCATTGATTGGATGCTCAGTGGAGATTGGGGATAGGGGGTTGCTATCTGTATTTGTTGAGCGATGGCACCCCGAGACATGTTCCTTTCATCTGCCCGTGGGGTAGATGACACTGACGCTGGACAACGTGTCATCACTACTGCATCTCCCTGTTATGGGCACATTTGACGCGTACAATCAGATAGGTATCGACGAGGTGATAATGTTGTTGGTGGAGCTACTCGATGTCACTGTAGAGGAGGCTGCAGCTGAGATGTCACAGTGTCACGGGGCTTATGTTAGACTATCATGGCTCCGGGACCTGTATTATGCGAAGGTTGAGTCGAGGCAGTGGATACTGTTCGCTAGGGCATATCTACTTCACCTTGTTGGATGCACATTGTTCGCCAACAAGAGTGTCACACATATAGCTGTGGTATTCTTAGAGGCGTTTCGAGACTTCGACTGTTCAGCGGGATTTGCGTGGTCTGCGAATGCTCTTATCCACATGTATGAGAACTTGAGCTACGCATGTAAGCACCACGAGAAACATCTTTCAGGCTACATCACTCTGTTACAGGTAATGATATCATTTGATGTGTCTAATGATTAAACCTTATTGTATCAGTGTGTTTTGTTTGCATTATTTGTTGACTTTGATTGTTTTAAATTTGTAGTGTTGGATATATGAGCATTTTCCTACTATAGGAAATGTGGTTGCAGACGAGCACTACGACGAGAGGCAACCTCATGCCTGCAGGTGGACGAGCGTGAAGGCCTTACAGATGTCAACCTATTGTAAACGTATAGATAGGTTGACACCGTCTGATGTATGTTGGACACCGTATGTGGAGCATCATGCCCACAGGGAGTTTGAGCTGATCAGTTTGTATTCTGGTTTCTTGAGATGGGGTCCTCATATCACGAGGTATTTACCTGAGAGGGTGGTTAGGCAGTTTGGGTATGTTCAACAAATTCCACCCCTGCCTGTGTCAGATGTTCCCTCTGTTGAAGACCTCGAAGACAGGTAGGTCCACTTCTCCGACTACGTGGTGGGTCCCGGAGACTTGGTTGATTATCCAAGTCACTCTGGTGCTGCATACATGGGGTGGTTCTTCCGCATTTCCCACCCATTCATGACCCCATCTCGGTATGAGGAGGCTTACTCCCAGATTCCACCGGTGCCTTAGCCTGCACCATCCCAAACCCATTCACGTGATGCTGTTACTGATCCACCCACACATTTAAGGTCCCACACTGATGTCGATGAGTAGAGACCAGTGCATGTCGTGGTAATACTTGTTAAATTTAATTATTTGAAATTGAATAAACGTTTATTAGTTGATAATCCATTGGTTAACCATTAGAAATGTTTGTTTAGCATGTGTGCCAATGTGCTGCTGAGGGCCTCCAACATATGCTTGACATGAGGATGGTCACAAAAGGCACAGATGCATACTCCATGATAGAGCAGCTCCTGCATCTAGTCCGAGGTGTGATTGACGATGGCATTGTGTACACCAGAGCTAGACAAACTATCGGACCGCGGAGGAGGCCTTCCGGTGCCCGTGATTGCATTTATTTTATTGGACATTGATTTATTCGAGATGAGAGAAACCATGTAATTATTGTGTAGTTACTTAGAACACCAACTGACGGAACATGTTTTTAATCACTGAACATTTTATATCACTAAAGACATACATTTGCATTGTTAAATCAATTGTCTATACATCTCCTAAATGAACATATTCCATGCGCAACTACATCGATTTATACAATTGCATTCGGTCAATCTAATGATAGGGCCACTGTTGAGCTTCGTTGGTACAGTGACTAGCCCACAAACATGCCGTCAAGGGTAAAGGACAATTGTCTGCCAACGTAACCTGTTTTAAACAAATTGCCACATAAATCATGAATTTGGTAAAATAAAATGTATGCATCAAAATGAAACATTTTATCTCTTACCTTAACAAAATGGTTTCCAAACACATGACCAATGCACAAAATGCGATGAACTCGAGGATCTCTAGGTGGTTGACTTCTTAGAGGGAAGAACGTCATACTTTGCTGGAGTGACAAGGATACTACAATGATGTTATATCTTGATGCAATTACATGACCCATATCTGTGATACCCATTCACTTATCCATCGTAACCTGCCAAATTATCAGTTAATCAAATATATTAAATGCATTTGCGTATTCAACTTTGGCCAAAGCATCTGAAATAACAACGATGTTTTACCTTGGACAATCCATTAACTAGTAGGGACCGCTTTAACATTTCAAACCTATGTATCACACCAAACAACGATATATATTGATCGGTCCACTCTGCAAGTTCTTTGAGCAGATGATTACGTACCAAAGACCAAGTCTCTTCACCATAACCTAATAAGGCAGCAATTACTCGATATCCACAATTACCATCAGCTTTTACATCAATTATGTCTACAATAAATTTTAGCATAAATGGATGAAATTGATCGAGCATAGGAACTGCACTGTTTCGGGGTAGAGCAACTATTTTGCACAGAATGTAACTCATCCACATACTCGAAGTAAGACGGGTCCCTTCTTGTAGTCCGTTTGTGCTTTGTGACGTTCTTCTTCTGAGCACCTTTTGTTTTGACCTTATCAGGGGGAGGGCACATGGAATTCAAATCAGGATATGCAATTTCTTTAAGCTTAGACTTTAGTGTCATTTTTCCACACAAATCAAGTATTTCAAAATGGTTAGATATGGCTTCGATCTCATCCGTTATGCTTACTTGGTATTCATCTGCACCATTGTCCCAATAGTTTAATCTCCGCCAAAACATATGAATAGTGGTAATTGGAATGCTCCCAATAACATACTTAAGCAGCTCACATGCACAACGCAAACCATATGTTGTTCTCAGCACACATCCACAACGAGATGGGTTTTTTCCAGCATAATGCACCCGCTCATACTCAGCAGCAATTTGATTTAGCGCATACCTGGACACCATGCAAATAAGTCTATTGTATAACATAACTTTAAAAACATGTCCAACCACATGTGTACTTGTTTCCAAAGATTCCTTGATTTCAGTATGTTGCAAGGTGATCATATTGTTCATCGCATCCCAAACCGTGCACAAATCACCAACACTATTCTATAGTAGCCGCTTTAAAGTCCAATGGACAGACTCAACCCTGCAAGTTATGATATGAAGATAGTTCATTTGAAAGACTTTAAACGTATGCAAATGATAATTTAACCTATGTCTTAAGCGAAATTTACCTGTTTGTTGTTGTATTTCCAAAATGCATGACTTTGTTTGTCCATGCTGTCACAAATTTTTCTTTGTGAGGGTTTAACCAAGTGTCCTTCATGTAATTAATAAATGTTGGCCACGGAGCACATGCAACCTCAAACTTCATAACACAATCATCAAATTTCTTCTCATTAGCACACTCAACAACACTTGCCTATGCATTCATGACATAATCCCATGCATTCTGCTGCCAAATATAAGTTTTACATTTTGCCTTCACATTGTTGTCAATGTGAAACCTACACAATAAATTGGTTGCCTCTGAAAAAATGGTTTCGACTGCACTCATCGTTGCTAAATCTCTATCCGTGACAATCACCTTAGGGAAAAATTCACTTTTAAGAAAAATCCCTCTAAACCGTTCAAGGGCCCACACAACATTACTTATACGTTCCGCCTCTAAATAGGCAAATGCAACTGAGAATGTCATCCCAGTAGGTGTCACACCAACAATGTCAAGTAAAGGTAGTCTATACCTGTTTGTTTTGTATGTACTGTCTATCAAGAACACCATATGATATGCATTACTTAATTGTACTGCATCCGGATGTGCCCAAAACAAGTCACGTACAACACATTCATCTTTCAATCTATGCTAATGAATATACATGTCACGTTCAAGAAGTTTCATTAGCTGTTGCATTTCAGTATTATTGCCTCTTGTACGCGTGCGATATGCATATCTTGCATTGTATACTTGCTTCAAACTTGTGACATTATTGGCATTGTGCTCCTTCAAAGTTAGCAGAATATTCTTTGGTTTCACCATCGACCCTGTCATATCTGCAACAATGATTTTATCCTCCTCAGTTAGTCAACCAGCGTATGGGTGTCCACAAAATGACTTAGCCAAAGCATGATTATGATTGCCACATATTAGCTTCACCATCCATCCTTGACCTCCCGGAATTGGTTTGCCCTCAGCTTAAAAGGACACTCGCATTTTCTAGTGCTAGTGGTTGAATGAGTCAAACCTTTTTTCTATTGTCTATATTTTCCACTCCTTTCACAACCAATTAACACAAATGACGTCCTTCCTATTTTTCCAGTTTTTGTGTCACTCCTCATTATAACCGCTACAAAACCACTCTCAAATGCAACCGCACAAGCCCATTTCAATACCGCATCACAGGATTCAAACACCTACACAAATTGATAATTCATCTTTAATCTTCTTAATTTAATCATTTAACAACTTTAACTACATCCAAAATCACATAAATACCTCAGTCGTGTTGAATGCTGCAGAACAATCAACTACACAATCATTGTCTTCAAACGCATCAGGGTCCGCTCCGATGTCTTCATCCATATAATTTTCTTCCGAAAAAATACTTTCATATATCCACTCATCAGTGTCCATCCTAACAACTACAAATTTTATTTAATCATTACTAAAAACACACACACAAATAAATCACCATTTACATAACCAATCCATAAATTAACATTTTTTAAATAACTCATTAAAGTCTAAAGATCACCATTTACATAAACAATCCACAAATTTCTAAACTGTATTTACTCACTCAAATAATTTCTAAAATTTAACTCAATTATAATTGAATCCAAAATTTGACTTTCCGTATTTAGTCACTCAAATAATTATTAACACTAAGGTGAATTTTCCTAAAATACATGCTTTAACCATTTTTTTTTATTTTTTTTTTGACAAATTGCTGATTTAATACCATACGGATTGGGCAATCCGTATGGTTCATACGGATTTGGTAATCCGTATGAACCATATGGATTACGTAATCCATCAATCTCATACGGATTACCGAATCCGTAAATCCCATACGGATTACCGAATTTGTACGATACACAGAATAAAAAACCACCCACCTCTGTATAATAACCTAGATACTCAAAAAAAAAAATCTCATGCTAACAGCGTGGGAACGGAGCGGTTAGCGTGGGATGCGGCGCCAGTAGCGTGGAATATGGCGCCAGTAGCGTGAGATTGCACCAGAAGGCCATTTCATGCGGCCTTATGGCGCAATTAGCATCAGTTTCGCGTGATTAGCACCACAGACGCGCCCAGTTGGCACGGTTAGCGCCGTAGTGGCGCGATTAGCGCCATAAGTGACCAGAAAGCCTTTTATTGCATGAGTTTGGCGCGAATAGTGCCATATACGGCGCGATTAGCGCGGTAACATCGGCATGACCAGTATTTAAAGGCCAAAATACGAAATTTGGGGTATTTTCTCCATCTTCTTCTTCCTCTGAACGTCCAGATTCCATGGGAGGGTACCCAAGCTTCTTAAACCTTCATTTCTTGGCCTAAACACTTGCCTTTGATCATAAATCTTGTGAGGAACCGTTGGTGAGCGACAATCCTTCATCTCTCTCACTAGAAAACCCAAAATCAGAGAAATCCTAAATTCAAGGGAACTCCAGAGAACTTGAGTTTGGCAAAGAACGGTGCTGAATCATAGACACCTGAACTATGAGAAGCAGTTCATGAGTCTTTCTTGTCATTTTTGAGGTAATAAACTCAAGTTCCTCTGGTTGATTGTGATCTGAAGATTTTGAGTAAATAATGATCCATTTGAGCTAGGGCTAGAATTAGCCATGGATCCTGTAGGAAAGTGTGTTTAGAAAGGTTTAGTAATGAAGAAGTAGCTCTCAGATGTTAGATTTGTGAACGTTGGTTTTGGCTTTATGATTATGTATGTGTGACTTGTAGTAAGTCACTTGTTGATATTGAGACATGCTAGAGACTTATTGATGGGTTAGTTTGGCACGAGAAGCCTAGTGAGGGTTGTGCTGTGATGAACTTAACATTAAGTTAGAAGACAAATGTTGATATAGAAAGGAAGAACATTTCCTTTCATATAAACGGTTGAAAACCGTTTCCGATGCTTTAATTCATGACCTATTGTAGGACGTGAAGCACATATCACGGGTAGAGATCATCACGAGGCTAGGAGAGTTGATTCTGAGCTGTAGGCATGGCAACTTCACCCGCATCCGTGGGCATCCGTCCGAACCCGCCCCGATGTCAACGAGGAAAAACCGAGTTGACCGGTTTCGGGTTCGGGTTCGATTTTTCCCCGCCTGTTGAATTCGGGGGCGGGGGCGGTTTTGGTAATGCTGATAACCACCCCGCCCCCGCCCCTACCCCCGCCCCCGCCCCCGCCCCGCCATGTTATATTTAATTATTTACAAAAATACCTTTATATATGTGGAATACCTCGGGATAAAAGCTTAATTTTATTCAAGAATTAGGAGTATAACTAATTTTATTTTCCAGTAATAAACATCTAATGTTGAAATTTTATTGTAATTACATACATTTGAGACTTAGCGCAATCAAATTTTATGTTATAGTTGTTGTTTAAAATTAATTTTTTAATAGCAATTTTTTAATGTTCGGGGGCGGGGCAGGGCGGGGAAAACCGACCCCCGTCGGGGGCGGGGACGGGGGCAACTTTTTTAGCCCCACCAGTTTTCGGGGGCGGGGGCGGGGGCGGTTTTTAGGGGCGGGGGCGGGGGTGGTATAAGTAAAAATCGCCCCCGACCCGCCCCGTTGCCATGCCTACTGAGCTGAGACCAGGTAAGCTCAGTGTTCTTAGGGGTTGTTCCCCTGCTTGTGTTTGCCACACCCATCTTGGGTGTTTGTTTGATATATCTTATATACTGATGCTTTATGATGATATGATATTGAATGATGTACCTGTTATTGATGAAATGGTTTGATGATATCCAGCAGATGAGTGCTAGCTCAACCCTGAGATAGTGTATATGTATATTAGATTAAATTGAAATAGTCCATGATGTGCTGATTATGATGATTGTGATGTGATTGTATGAATTCTGCTGGCCAGTAGACTGAGGAACTATGGACCCCTTTGGGAATGTACCCACTCGGTGGATGATCTCCCTTGGGATAATCCATAGGCGTCCATGTAAACCCTGAGTAGACGTACCCACTCGGTGGATGATCCTATTCAGGTATTGGGCGGCGAGTACTGAGTAGATGTACCCACTTGGTGGATGATCTTATTCAGGAACTCAGATGGAAGTCCTGAGAGAACGTACCCACTCGGTAGATGATCTCTCTCAGGCACTGTGGATTGGTTGCTTATCCTTGAGTTGCGAATGACTATGTGCATACAAATGCTTTATGTGAGCCATGAAGGCTAATTTTATGATGCTATCTTTAACATGATATGAATTCTGTTATGCTATTATATATATATATATATATATAATTCTATATATTGAAAGATGAACCAGGGAGAGGGAAACCTCGGAGAACCCTGAGTTTACTGGGATGATTATCTCACCCTTGTTTAAGGCTCATGTTGCAGGAGCTGAGACTGAGGTCACTGAGAGATCCCAAGGCAAGAGGCCTGAGCTGGGATAGAGTTGTAGAGAACCCTAGGCTTAGAAGACAGCTTGTTGGCTCACATTTTGCTTATTTTGTCTGTATTTTGATACCTAGGGAAGATTTGTATAGTTTTGAAAACTATGTATTTGTAACATACAGAGATTC
>PYAF01003273.1:240529-276875 GCA_007407185.1 Glycine tomentella | reverse complement strand
AGTTGTAGAGAACCCTAGGCTTAGAAGACAGCTTGTTGGCTCACATTTTGCTTATTTTGTCTGTATTTTGATACCTAGGGAAGATTTGTATAGTTTTGAAAACTATGTATTTGTAACATACAGAGATTCACCATATATGTATAAAATGTGTATTGACATCAGATCCAAGCTTCCTTTATTGTTTATTTCCATGCCTGCTACGATACTCTGATATTGTAATAATTTTAATACGCCAGGTGCACACGGGATGTTACACTCTGCAACGCCGACGCCACTTCACGACTCCGACGGCCACCACCACGCCACAACTCCGACGAAATCAATACAATGCCACCGAAAACCACCAATGCACAACATTTCCAGCAACGACAATGGCACCAAAATGAAGTGAATAAAAGGGGAAAGCTGCAGCCAACGTAAACTGTACCATATATATAAGAGGAAAGCTGTGGCCAGGGGTATTTTTGGGTTTTCAAAAAATTAATGGTGTAGAAGAAATTGTGAATGGTTTAGGAAGCTGTTGCCAAATATGTAAACCAACAAGCCCAATTAAACTCAATGCCTTCTCCTTCTTCCTTGCTTCTCTAGTGTGAACTATTTTCCTTTTGCTAACTTCAAGAATATTTGTGTAGCTCATTCGTTGTCACTTTTCATTGAGTCTTCATTCACCAATGTCACGATGGATTCAAAATCTTCCATATTCTATTCTTAATCACACCCTTTCTTAACCAAATTGACAACGTGTACCACAACATGAATTCCCTAAAAGACCTTGAGAAGTGTGACACTTAGAATTCCATCATCAACAAGGTCTCACGTGCATGCACCTTCTCACCCCTCCAAAATCCTTACAACTATCTCATCTACCATGCCTTTAATACCACTGCTTTCACCAAACTACGTTGTTTCAACAAAGGCTCTGTGGAACTCCATTCCCTCAAAGACCTCAACATTTCCCACTACTGCTACGAAACCTACTCGGATCAGGTCAGATCCATGGTTACTTTCTCCCTCTAGTGGCTCCAAGCGCTAATCTCCATGAAAATTAAGGCAATGTTAGCAAGGCATGGGGATTCCGTGAATTGCTTCATAGGGAAAAATTTGAGTCAGAAAGAATTTGAGGTGTGTTTAAGTTTAATGAAGAAACTTTTTTCTTGCAATGATTGTCTGGACCATTTATTGGTTTCAAAACTTGGGTACAAGCAATTGTAGATGACTTGGAGGGTGCAAAATTTTTGTTTTTATAGGTGGAGGAATTAAGGAAGGGTAATGGGGTTAGGCGAGTTTGAATTTAGGAATCTTGTGGATAGGAACAATGTTATGTCATAATACGAACTATGTCCCTAAAAGGTTTTTATTTGATGCAAAATAAATATTAAGTTTTAAAAAATCATGTTTGAAATGCTAATAGACAAAAGTGTTATATATGTGCTTAATATATCATACAATAGCAAACAAATACTATATTTGTAAGCATTTAAGACACAATTAATGCTCTGATTGTTTGATCCTTTGTCCAGATAATGACTGAATATTCTTTATATGATTTGTTGAAGGGAAGGAAATAAAGGTTTAAACTCTCTTTCTACATAAAAAGATGTGGCATGAAGTGTACAAAGTACTTTTGAGCAAAAGGTGAGTTTACCTTTGAAGCCAGCCTTGGTGTGCTTCTCAAGGAAGATAAGCATAATGCTTTATCAGCTTGGATTGATTAGAAGTTGACGTTCATTAAATGTTGCATTAAATGCATCAACAGACATCCAACTTCAGAAGATCAAATAGACACAAAATGAAGATCGCTTAGAGACAATGGTTTCTTGTTTTTGAAGCCTATAAATGCAAAAAAGAGTTGGAGTTACAAATATTTGAATGAAGCATGCTTACAAATCAAACTCTCTATATTCAAATTTTTCTTGAGTTGTAATAGCTCTCAAAATACCTTGTACATTATGAGAGTAAAAAGACCAAGTGATGAACTTGTTCATCTGTCTTTAAGATGATAGACTAGTTCGTGTGCACCCAACCTTAAACAAATTTGTTAAGATGTGTTAGAGCCATAAGTAGCTTGATAGGAAATAATACTTAGGGTTATTAGCATGGAAAGGTTATTGTAAAAATTGTTTGGGTTGAGCTAGAAGTGGTAGTGAACAATATTGTATCTTTGTGAGAAAGATAATGAAAACTTGGTGGATTGTAAAAACTGGACGTAGTCTTAGTGGTAGAGACAAACCGACATAAAAATCTCTATGTTCTTGCTCTTTATCTTTATTTGTTTATTGACCTTTGAGTTATAATTTTTGTTTTTACAAAATAAGTTTTTTTATTCATTTACACACCCTTTGTTTGACTTTCTTTTTTCTAAAATTTGTATTTAAAAATATGTCAACACAAACATTATTACGAAAATCTTGCAAAAAAATTTAAAATCACAATTTTATCTTGCAAAAAAAAAAAAAATTCAAACTTTGAATTAAGCAATTTATGTGTATTTTGTAATTGGGCTTTATTTTTTGTATTTTGGACCATTGTTAGGCCTTGTTTTTTCATTACTTTGTTATTGTATCCTATTTGGGCCTTTTGTATTTTTAGCCCTTTTTGGGCCCCTTTTAGGAATGAGCTTTAGTGGCTTTTCAGTCTATAGTATAAAGGGGAGTGCTAACTGCACTATATAAAATTCTTATACACTGTATTACTTTTTTAAAATGACAAAAATGCCCTTAGCTTATTTGGTTTATTTCAGTTGCTTTGTTCATTTGTGGCTCATTTTCCACTGCGTGTTTGCCGGATTTGGTGGTGTGAGAAGGTTGTTTCTGGCTGTGCGTTGGAGGTGTTGGTGTCGGAGGGTGTAGTTGTGGGTGGTTGGTGGTAAAGGCATTATGTGTTGGAAGTCGTCAAACTCGCACGGTGGCTAAAGGTACGTAATGCACATTGTATAACATACGAATTATGTAATTCGTATAGATGATACAGATTAGATAATCCATAAGTGTAATTTGTATGGAAAGAGTCTTACGTATCACATAATCCGTATAGTCCATACGGATTAGGTGATCCGTATGGTCCATACAAATTAGGTGATCCGTGTGGACTATACAGATCACGTAATCTGTATGGTCCATACAGATTAGGTGATTCGTATGGTCCATACGGATAAGGTAATATGTATAGTCCATACAGATCACATAATTCTTATGGACCATACGGATTAGGTGATCCGTATGGACCATACGGATTACATAATCCGTATGATCCATACGGATCACCTAATCCGTATGGACTATACAGATTATGTGATCCGTATGGACTATACGGATTACATAATCCGTATGGTCGTATGGGTTAAAAATTTTGAAAAAAATAAATAATTTAATTTTAAAAGCATTTAGTTGTTTGTAATTAATTAAAAATGTAATCCGTTTGAGAGATTCTTTTAAGTCACGTAACAAAAAATATATATATATATATATATATATATAAAAAAATAGATATATAAATAATAGATTAAATAATTTTAATGTTGAATTTGTAAATTGAATTATGTATTTAATGTAAATTTGTCTTGTATTTTGTAGGAATTTTTGTAATAGCGATGTTTTTAAAACATTGAAGTTAATTAGAATTATATTATGAATTTAATTTTGTTTAATATTATTATGCATATGTTTTGTCGATGAAAAAATATATTTTTATTTGTTAAGATGGACAATGATCAATGGATATAAAATGATATTGTGTCTGAAGATATTAATATGGATGAAGACATTGGAGAAGAAGTTGATGCGTGTGAAAATTTGAATTGTTCAGTAGCCTTCAATATTTTCGAGGTATTTATTTGATTTAGCATTTAGTTAAAATTGTATGATGAATAAATTAAAGTAAATGCATGATAGTTAAAGATTAATTATTATTGGTTATAGGTGTTCCTTAGTCGTGAGGACGTACTGAAGTGGGCTCGTAGTGTTGCATATGATAATGGTTTCGTAGCTGTCATAATGAGAAGTGGAATGACAAATGGAAAGCTAGGAACAACATCATATGTTTTAATTGGTTGTAAAAGGAGTGTAAAGTATAGATCATGGAAAAAAGGTTTGATACCTACCAATACTAGCAGTAGAAAATGTGATTGTCCGTTTAAGTTGAGAGCCAAACCAGTTCCAGGAGGTGAAGGTTGGATAGTGAAGGTAATATGTGGCACTCATAATCATACTTTGGCTAAGTCATTATGTGGACACGCATATACTGGTCGACTAACTGAGGAGGAGAAGATTATTGTTGCTAATATGACAAGGTTAATGGTGAAACCAAAGAATATTCTTTTAACTTTGAAGGAGCACAATGCCAATAATTATACAACATTGAAACAAGTATACAATGCAAGATATGCATACCGGACACGTATCAGAGGTAATAACAGTGAAATGCAACAATTAATGAAACTTCTTGAATGCGACATGTATGTTCATTGGCATAGAATGGAAGAAGAAAATGTGGTGCATGACTTATTTTGGGCACATCCAGATGCAGTGAAATTGAGCAACGCATATCATATGGTGTTTTTGATAGACAATACTTACAAAACAAACAGGTACAGACTTCCTTTACTTAACATTGTTGGTGTGACACCTACTGGGATGACATTTTCAGCTGCATTTGTCTATTTATAGGCGGAACGCATAAACAATGTTTAGTGGACCCTTGAACGCTTTGGAGGGATTTTTTTTAAAAGTGATTTTTTCCAAATGTCATTGTTACGGATAGAGATTCAGCATTGATGAGTGTTGTGAAAATTATTTTTCCAAAGGCAACAAATTTGTTATGTCGGTTTCACGTTGACAAGAATGTGAAGGCTAAATGTAAAACTTTCATTCGATAGAAGAACGCATGGGACTATGTCATGGACGCCTGAGGGACTCTGGTTGACTGTGGTACAGAGAAGTCTTACCATGATCGTCTTACTAGTTTTGAAATTGTGTGTTCACCATGGCCTACATTTGTTGATTATGTCAAAGAAACATGGTTGGATCCTCATAAGGAAAAGTTTGTAACAGCATGGACAAATGAAGTGATGCATCTTGGCAACACTACGACTAACAGGTAACCAAATTTGACTAACAGGTTGAACTCACACACAACTGTCCTATCCCATCAACATCATTGTTGTGGTCTAGGCATTGTTCGAATGAAGCGAAACATTGGTTCATTCCCTACATTGATCGAATGACAATGTATACTAAATCCATGGGGTTACGCACTGAACATGTGGATTTAGGAGACGCATAAAATGTAAATCCAATGCCTATAGTTAACCCACTTGTACCATTTTAATCATTTGAAGGGGTATGTTGTAGTGTTTTATTGAAAAGCAAGTTATGTAACATTGTTGGTTAACTTGATTGGAATTTGTGTATCAAACTAGCAAGTTCTTAACATGTTTGGAATTTATAAAAATGACATGTAATTTAATAATTGTGTACCATTACATAGATATAGTGAAATCCTATAAATTCAACAATAATACTACCAACAAAACAACATGAAAAACATAAATGTTAGTAGTCATCAATCTCCCCCATCAACCCATCTCCGTTGTGAAGCTCTGCCTCGGCTGGTCCGCACAAACACGTTTCCATGCTCTGTGACGCTACGTGCTAGTTCCAACAGCTGTTGTGTAGTATCGTGTGCATCTGTGCTAGGGGTTACCATACGCATGTCTATCATGGTTGCAACCCGTCTCCTATCCTTTGGAACATACACTGAAAGAATCACACAATACAAGTGTTTTAATGACCATTACTATGATTAACTTTAATTAAATTTAACAAAGAAAGGTAGGCAGAGTTTTACCGCTGCATGTGGTGGCATGCGACCCACATCAGAAGGTGCGGCATCTTCATCTAGTACCTCTGGTCTCTCATCCTCTTGCACAGCAACAGGGGGTGTAGGGGGCTCCTGTAAAATAGTAGTCACTCGCATGGGATGTCGGGTAGGCTCTCCTGGCTCCGGCGGACACATAAATGGATGTGATATACGATAGAACCACCCCCATATACCCAGAAGCACACTGATTGGGATATGTAACCAAATCATCAGTGGCCACAAGGTACTCCGAGAAGTGTGTCCATCGATCATCAATGGCTTCTGTCGACGGAGCCTATGACTGAAACAATTGCGGGATTTGTTGAACATACCCATACTGCTGCATCACTCGCTCAGGTAAATGTCTAACCATGTGCGACCCCCATCTAATGTACCTAGAGAATAAGGATATCATCTCGAAATCTCTGTGTGCACGGTGATTCCCGTAAGGCATCCAACAAACATCATCCAGCGTCAACCTATCTAACTGCCTACGATAGGTTGTAACTGGTAAAGCCTTTGATGGTCTAAATCGGCATGCACATGGCAACCTCTCCTCGTACTGCGCATTTGGTATGACATTTTCTATGGTCGAAAAATGTTCATAGATCCATCACTGCAGTACAACATAACAAATTAATTCATACAACATTTATATTAATAACACAAACATAACTTTAAAGAAGTATAGTAATCACCTGTAGCAAAGAAATGTATCCAGCTAGGTGTTTCCCGTGATGTTGGGATGCGTAGTTTAAGTTTTCATAAATGTGTACTAACGCCATTGCACCCCAACAATATCCCGCTGCCTGGTCGAGATCGTGAAATGCGTCTAAGAATACCACACTGATGTGTGTGGCACTCTTGTTCGCAAATAAAGTGCAATCGACCAAATGCAACAACTAAGCTCGAACTGCTAAAATCCACTGCCTAGCTTCGTACTTGGCAGCATATAATTCGCGAAGCCACGATAATCAAACATATGCCCCATGACAATGTTCTATCTCAGCTTCAGCATCCCCAATTGTTACCTCAAGCAACTCTACAAGTAGTGTTCTTGCTGCCCCCATGTCAATGACCTCATATGTCTGCAAGGCTCCCATGATTGGGAGATGTAACAATGATGCTACATCATCCAAAGAGATGGTCAACTCTCCGATGGGCAAGTGGAAGCTGCCAGCCTCAGGGTGCCATCTCTCGACAAACGCAGAAAGTAATCCTCTGTTACCCGTCTTCACAAAACAGCATATCAACGGGATTAAGCCAGTAGTTGCTACCAAACCTTCAATCTCAGCTGTTGGCGGTCTAAATTTCGATACCTTACGCCCGTGGGATGCCAATTTTAACTTAGCCCGGTCCTGCAAAAATCTATATCAGTAACAACACATACATACACAAATAAATGTTAACATGTAATGTACTTAAACACATACATACTTCTCCAGCCCACACTCTAACCGCTACATGATTAGCGTAATCTGTCAGAACTGAAGGATCTTCCGACCCACCTGGGAAGGACTCTGTGTCGGTCCCAACATCCTTTGTCACTGGAATGTCAGTCTCGACAACTAGATCCTGAATCACAGGTTCTTCCTCAGCAACACCCTGAATAGGCCTTTGTCTTCTCACCGATGCGGTGGGCCTACGTCGTTCACCCCGATGTTCTTCATCACCATGAACGTGTGTTCCAGAAGCTCGGTCTACTTCTCTCCCTAGAGCCCGACGCATACCTCTAGTTTTCTCCATAATCTATGTCATTTCCTAACGAAGTTAGTCATAAAATATAACATCTTATGATATAACAAAAATGAATGACATGCACATTCTTAACTAAATTGTCCACAATATTCAAGTCAGTGTCCTTAAGGGTTCAATTTATGGATTACCATCATTATTTTCATTCCTTTTACAACTTATCACAATCACATTAGATAGGATGAACAGAACTAATTCACTAAGACAACAACAAAAAAATGAAGAAATGCTACGTCCACCAATTATGACTGCAACATTTCAAGGATACCCAAATAACATGAAAATGAAGAAATGCTACGTCCAATGTAATGGGAGGGTGGAAATTAGTGCACATCAAATGTACTTTTTGTCATTCTATTGCTACCTTCATTAGTTTTTTATTTAGTAATTCTTCCTTTACCCAATTTTTATTTCAGCAAAGTCTATTATTTATTTGATCATTGCTTCACTATTAGCTTTTTATTGACTAATTCTTCCTTGCACAAGCAACTATATATCACTTACAATGTTTCCTTAAATGTAAAAATAAGTAACACCTAAGAGAGTAAACAAAAACTACTTACTTTCACCTAATATACCAATCCATATACAGTCATTCAAATTTCAACATGCTAATATATATAAATTATTCAAATTTTAATTATTTTAAAACATTTGTTAAGGATTTAAGCTCCATACGGATTACCTGATCTGTATCGACCTTACGAATTACACAATTCGTAAGGTCCATACGGATCAGGTAATTCGTATGCACCTTATGGATTACACAATCCGTAAGGTACATACGGATCACCTAATCTGTATGGAGCTTACGGCCTTCTTACGGATCCTTAAATCCATTCCATCCTCATGGATTGCTCAATCTATGTCATCCTCACTAATTGCTCAATCCGTATATAAACCCCAAAACACCAACACATAACTGACCTTCTGTCGACGGATGCAACCACGAGCTTCACCACGAACGCCACCACCAACGCGGAAAAACAATGGTGCTCCACTGCCTAAACGAACGGGACAGAAGAAGGATCAGAGAAATGGATTTGGCGAAGGAATAAGGAACATGCAGAAGGGTTATGGTGTAGGGAGAAATGGTGTAGGAGAAGAGACGGGCTTTCAATTTTTTAAAATTTATTAAAATTATTCAAAAGGGTAATCATGGAATTACACTGTACATATATAGTGTATAAGAAAACCTTATAGTGCAGTTAGCACTTCCCTAGTATAAATAGGCTAAATGGTTACTTTATAATTAGTTTTGACTCATTTGTGAATCAAGCTAAAAGCTTTGTGAAGATACTCCTCTATGTTCTTAGGAACTACTCTTAGTTCTTATATTTGAATTTCCTAATTCAAAGTGACTAATCTTCCTTAACTTATCAATCCTGAAGGTTATGGCCTTGTTCTATCATTTTTTCACCTCTATCCATTTTTTTTATTTTCTTCTACAATTTTCTTGAATTGTGTTTCCTAAAAACTTTTTCAATAAACCTTCACAAAACAAAATATCATCTTATAAATAGATAATAGAGGGAAAATGTGGTTTTATCAAAGTCTTATCTAAAATTAATGAAGAACACAATTCAAAGGTTAGATAAAAGCACATAAACAAATAAGATTTTTAGATTTTGTACTGGTTTCTCTCCACCATTGAGTCTGCACCCAATTCTGGTAAAAATCACCAAGTTCCACCATAACTTGTTCCAAGTTACAAATATTATTTCTATAGCTACTTTTGGATCAACCCCAAGTACTCTTACAATTGTCTCTTTAAATAAATTCTCAAGTATTCTTTGAATCAATGCTTCTTCAGGCTTCAACCAATTACAAAGAATTGGTTAAGGGTAACGGCTCATCAACTAGTTCGTCGTATAGACAGATATACATAGTTTAAGCTTAAGTCTTTACCCTCGTGATATATAAATGATTTGAGAATTGTGTTTCTAACTTGAAGAGAATTAGAAATTTGAATGCAAAGATAGCTTGTCCACGTGTGAGTCTCTCACTTGTAATCTTCAACACTTCAGGTATTTATAGGTAGCTTCATAAGATGATCATTATGTCCTATGAAGCCTTCCTTTTTGTATGCTAGTGAAAATGTTTGTTGGGACATTCAATGCAAGTCACCAACTTGTCATGTTGATATGATAAATGAGCTTTCTTATTTTGTTAAAATTGCACTACATATCTTATGTCATTGAACAAATATGCTTTTGTGTACTCAAGTATGCCTTTTGATGGAGTAGGTAGCCTTTTATCGTAGACTATTTTCTCTTTCATCCTTTTCGAATGATCCTATAAACAAATATACATTTATTCTTTACAAAACGGATCAAGACATCAAAGCATTAAATATTGCATCAATACAGACCCCATGTCTAATAGATATCATATGTTGTGACAAACAGAATTAGTCCAATGTTTTCATCTGAAAGCAATATGATGTTATTAAACTTAAAATTTTGTTTGCATAAATTAAAACATTTGACAGTCCTAATTCGTCTTATGATTTAACAATGTCTCACTTGAATTTTGCCTCCTTTTCCAAAACCTCAATTACTTGGAGCCTGAGGTTTTGGAAAAACAACATGTGGTTAAGTAACTCTGCTTGAGCCTGAGGTGCACACTTAGCCCAAATCTTTGGCAATGGGAACAATTTGCTCAATGCAAACCTCGTACAGACCAAACTTTAGATTTTCCCCCAACAACCTCCTAATGCTTGCCACTTGGCCTTCTAAGCTAATTCCGGCGCGCTAAGCAGGTTGCTTTATCAACCCAAAAATTCTTCCTTCCTTATTGATGCAACAATACTCTACAAAGCACAACTAAAACTAATGAATTCACTAAAATTAACTTCATTAAACTAAAAATTTAAAAGAATACTAAATTCTAACTTATTGAGATCAAACTAAGTAATAAATGAGAAAAATTAAAATATTGTTATAAAAATTAAGTACAAAAATTAAGCATGCGCAATCATTATCACATATGTTAATATAAATTATAGACATAGATTTTCATAGACAAAAGACGTAAAATAAGTAATATAATGTAAATAAAATAGTAGGTATTATAAAAAACGGTGTAAGTAAAAAAAATAAAAGAAAATGAAAATTAAAAAAAAAAACGAGAGAAAGAAAAGAGAAAATGAAATAGAGGAAACAGAGCAGGAGTAAATGAAAAGTTAAAAAGGAAAAGAAAGAATTCTTTTTATTTAAATTTTGACATGTGGTTTAAAAAGGACCAAGGTATCTTGTATTAGTAATTAGTAATAGATACAGTAGATAGTAGAATAGTAGATTTATTTTTGTGATTATATATTACTATAAATTATAGGGATCAATTTTCATAAATAAAAGTCCTAAAAAAGTAATAAAATATAAATAAAAGAGTAATTATTATTAAAACAAATGTGTGTAGGAAAAAATACATAAAAGAAAAATAAAATAAAAAGAAAGTGAGAAAGAGAAAAGAGGAAATGAAATAGAAGGAAAAAAATGTAAATGTAAAAAATATTTAGAAAGGAAGAGAGAAAAATTGATGAGAAAATATTTTTGTCCAAATTGTGATATGTTAAGAGGATCAACTTTTGTTACATATATTTTCCTTCAGTTCTAAAATAAGTGCTATCTTATATTGTTTCACATAGATTATGAAAAACTAATAAATAAACGGAAAAAAATTGTGATTTTTCAAAACTAACTTTAAGTAAGATTTGTTAGGAAATTAAATTTTCTCATGTTATTATGTGCTACATATTGTATTAATAATTATATTATGTTATTTAATATATATTGAGTAAATTAAAGTGATCAATTAAATATGTCCAAATAAATTCCTAAGTATATATGGAATAAATGGGTGGATACCAGTGTTGGGTCAATTAGGCTTATGGTCTCCAATATGTCAAAATCAAGTTTCAGTTTTCTTTCTTTCTCATCTAGAGAGAATACCCTCTAAGGAGTGATTTGACTGAGAAAAACTAAAGTTCATAAGAAAAGACTAAAGGCTAGAAGATTAAAGATAAATCACTACCGTAATGAAAACAAGTACGCATTATTTGTTTAAGATTTCTTGAGGTCCAATATGATGTTTCTGGGGTTTTATTGAATAATGGTTTTCACCATAAAGATTTAGAAATTAATTTTTCAACAACATTACATTGAAAAACTAAAATAATATTTATAAGGAATATTATTAAAAAAATATTACATTAAAAAGACAAATACAATCTTATTATAAGAAAAAATATTTTTACACGTAACTTCTTGTTAAATCCATACCAAAAGATGGATTGTTAAAGTTAAATGTGCATACTACAAATCAGATAATCCTGAATCTGTTGTAAGGTTATTTCACTTCAAAGACTCCTTTTGAGTAGACCGAATAAGCCAGTTCATACTGCCCATTTGATTGTTGTAAACTAATATTTCTGTTTTCTGAGTTAGCTTATGGCAGTACAATTTATACGATGGTTCTTATATTAATCGTATAAGCTGTTTTTGGCGTTAAGATTTTGTTCCTGTATCCTCTGCATTTTCTTCAATCCAATACTAGATACTATTATAATAGAAAATGAACTTGAGTGCCTTATTCTTTGTTGTTATACTAAACTTTCATGTACCAACTATAGTGCACCCTAAATTATAAAAAAAAAAAAAAAATAGTTAGCATTAAAACAATGTATCTAACTATAGGACTGCTAGTGGATTCACGGGGTTTTGGTGCTGTGATATGAGTAATCCTGAAGGGGTAGCTTTGACACGAAGCTGACAAACTTAGCACTTAGCAATGATACTTTCGTTCCATTTTAGATAAGCCGTAGCATGTTTTACTTGTAGTTTTGATTTCTATTTTTCAATTTACACTTAGCATGATTGTGGGAATAAGTTGTCAATAATAATTATTAGGCCAAATAATCTATTTGATCCCTTATCTTATTTTGTGTGTTTATTTTGGTCTTTTATTTTTTAGAATGTTCTTTTTAGTTATTTATCTTTCTAAATTGGTTCAAATTGGTCCTTTTGTCAGTATGAAGTTAACATTGTTAACGACATTCAAATACGATGACTAAAAACTGCCGCAAAACGAAAAACAAGAAGAAACACTCGTAACACCCTCCTGATAAATTAGTTTCATCCTTCATAGTAATAATCCCCTTTTGGATTGAAAACCCCACAACTGCGCATCCAAATCATAAATCATTATCTAATTCGAGTTTCGCTGCGAAGATTTGAAGCTCTTGCGGTTTTTTCAGCAACGGATCGATAATGGAGTGGGATTTGGTGACGTTTTCCTAATCTAGGCTTTCCCCTTATGCGTCCCTTTTCGAGGTTGAGGATATAGAGACTGGAAAAGTTGTTGGCAACGATGACAGCAAGCGCAAGTCTTCCTCTTCCTCCTCCTTTTTTTACCGATGACCACCGTTACTATTTTCCAACATGCACCGTAAAAGAACTTCTTCGCAACAATGTCCCTCTTTCTTCCCCTCTTCACATTTGGTTCAGAAGTGTTTTTCTTATTCCATCTCTCACAATGTCGTTTCCTAATCCGAATTGAATCCCACTTGGGGACCATTGAAGGTCGTTAATGCAAATAGACAAAGAGGACTTTGAACTCCTTCAAAACAGATCTTGGCAGTGCCCCATGCATCACAAGCATGGTCCTTGTAGACCAATTTAGAAGCTCGTGATGACGATCGATCTGCCATTGGTGCATATAATGGAGTTAGATTTGGGTTCACCGGAGATTGAAATCTCATGGTTGTACTTTGTCGTTTGAGAAGGAGAAAGGCAAAGAAGAAAGACAAAAAAAAAAAAAAAAAAGGAAGGGCTGGAGAGGGATTTGATGCTGAAAATTTTGGCCTTTAAGGGAAGAATATTGATTCTAAGGAGATAGATAAAAGGAGCTAGAACAATTTATGGATTTAGGGCTTTTTATTATTCATTTTGTGGTGGCTTTTAGCCGTCAGTATTTGAATATCGTTAACGACGGTGACTTTTAACTGACTGAAGGACCATTTTGTACCAATTTAGAAAAATAAATGACCAAAATGAAATTTTTAAAAGATAGAGGACAAAAATGTATAATGTGTAAAATATGTTAGCCTTGCATAAGGACGAGTATACCCTACACAACAGTAACAGTGAACTCAAAAGTTCGGATATCGAACCCAAAGGACCAGATGTTTTCCTAATTAATTAAGTTTATTAAACTAAAAATAGAGATTATTAATAAGAGGATTTAAATATTTTAGAGGTTTTGGTTTTGTAAGAAAGCAAAAAAACGAATATAAAGAGAGGTTTTTAGTTATGATGAGTGAATAAAGGTTATGACTCACAAGTACCAATTTTCCCCCAATCCAAATCCTAATGAAATTCCTTTCCCAATTAATTATCAATTTCCAAAATCAACTAAAGCTTATGATCAAAGTCAGAAGATGTTCTTTGTCCTAAATCAATACCCTAATGATCATGGATCTATCAATTTTAGTCAAAAGATAAAATAAATTCTAGGGATGATTAATTAAAGATTAATTAATCTATCAAAGATTACCCAAACAGTTTGATCATGCAATTTGATATAAAACATTATCTACCTAGATCACCAATTACATGCAAATGATCACTAATATGCTATCAATTGAGTATTAGAAATGATGATTCCAAATAAATATTAAAATAAAAAAGATGATTAATTAATATAAAACAATGAGAAATTCCATTAAAATCAAGGAGAAGAGTACAAATGGACAAGTACATCATAACCCCAGACTAGGGATAATAGTCACTCATGATCAGAGCAAAACAAGCAATTGTATAAACATAAACATACCAATATGCAGGAACAATGATCAAGATTCGTCCTAGCGATGTTGTCCACGCTCTTAAGCTCTCAAAAGCCTTTAAGGTTCTCTCAAATTCGTAAAAGATAAGAATAAAGCTGAATGAATCCTTATTACAAAGACAAAGACCTCTATATGTAACTTCCAAAATATAATTGTACGAAAAGGCGCACTACAACCGTGCTAAATCCACCACGGTCGTGGTTGGAAGTGACGTTGAAGTCTTGGGCCATTATGGATTGACTATGGCTCTCTTGGTTGACCACGATCATCATAAATTGACCACGACCCTCATGAATTTATCACAACCCTCATGAACTGATCCCTCTTGGTTGACCATGACCCTCTCATGAGTTGACCACGATCCTAATGAGTTGACCACGACCCTCATGAATTTACCACGATCCTCATGAATTGACCCCTCTTGGTTGATCATAACCCTCATGAGTTAACCACGACCCTCATGATTTGACCACGAGTATCATTGAATCTTGATGTTGTTCTAGAGGATTGTTATCACTTTATTGCGATCATTGATTACCATGGCCATAGTCAGTAGACCATGGCCGTTACCAACTGCAAAGTCTTTAAATCTTCATAAATTTATGCAATTTCCAATTCTTTCACTCAATTGAGCGATTGTACTTCTGCAATACAAAACTAGTGTCCAAACTTGAGTTCTACCAAGAATATGCATGCAAAATGATATAAAAATTCACACAAAATATCACCCTAGTAAGTGATTTATCAATGAACCAAAAAATTAAAATTAGAGACTAAATAGGTCATTTGGCCTAATTACTATTTGGTATTTTTTGTGGGAAATCCACTTGGAACAATGCAGCAACCAAATGGGAGTGTTCATGTTATTTAGTAACCTTGGTGGAATTTTATTGGGTAGGTGAAGGAACAGGTAACCAATAAATAAGGTTAGAAATAGCTTCGTTTTTTAAAGTAAATTATTCAATAAGGTTAGGAATAGCTTCGTTTTTTAAAGTAAATTATTCAAATCATTTTTTACATGAAGCAATGTTGTCTTCTGCTTTGTACACGAAAACTTATTTAAGTTATATATGTTATATTTCAACTTAAAACCAATTGACACTAAGTGAAGTTGCCCAACAGATATATAAGTTGCACCCCAAGAACTGAGGCAGGCGATGTGAGACTTCTTAACACCCCCCTTCCCCTCCACATATGTCTGCTAAAACAGGCGAGCCTACTAGAATAGGCAAGAACTAAGAGGGGCTATAGGCTCTGATACCATGTTAGATTTCAACTTAAAACTAATTGGTACTAAGTGAAATTGTCCAACAGATATATAAGCTGCACCCCAAGAACTGAGGCAGACGATATGAGACTTCTTAACAATATATGGATGGAAATGAAGAAATTGTGAATTCTATTCCTGTTAGTCTTCTTGCATCATTCTTGACATTACAAGGTTTCACAATTCTCAATATAGAATATGTTTGTAATTGGACATGGAGAATTTACGATGTTATTAGTTGTTAAAGAGTTTTGGGCTCGGTGATCAGTTGATAATCAGACTAAAACTTTATGATTCATTCTGGTGAATCTGTATCTCCATTTTTTTTTCAATAAGCATTGTTGAAAACAGTTCATTTCTTGAGACAATCTGTGCTATGTTATTTATCCAGGATCACAAAATTGCTAAATTTTTTAGCAAGTATTAAATACTCTTGTAGAAAAAATAGCATATCTACCAGAAGAATAAACAACTTAATGTAACTACTAAAGCTTTCAGATCAGTTCATCGTTCGGAACCTAAATCAATACAATGTTGAGATCCAATTTGAGGGGCAATACCATTCATGAAATCCTCCAGTAACACCAATGTCCACGTCCAAGAATTAATCTTTCCCAATACCGGAACTGTGCAATTGCAATATCACTATATATAATTTTTGAAATAAAAAAGCCGTCAGTATTTTAAAAGTTAAAAGTTAACAGAATATTAATGTTAACAAAAAATTGAAAGAATGATCAAAACGAAAATTTTGAAAATATAAAGGATCCAAATAAAAATTTTAAAACTTAATATACCAAAATGGAACAACACTAAAACATAATGGACCAAAAGTGAGATGTCTAAACTTTTTTTAGAGAAACTATTTGCTAATTGTTTCATAATATTTTTATGTCACCAAAGGAAGCCTTTGCTGTCTATCTAGAGCAAATGAAGTTTTTTAGTTGTTTTCAAAAGATATTAGTGGAATTGGTCCTTTTTCAATTTGAAGTTCTTGTGAACTTTTTACATGTAGGTATGCACAGTGCACATTTGGTTTTTGTTATTTCCAGGCTGACATTGCTTTTGCTTTAATATTGTGATGTTAGCTCTTTGGTGGTGGGCAACTAGCCATGGAATGAATAACCCAATATTTTTCTGGAGACCATTTAGGCAAGGATTTGCTTGAAAGAAACTCAATAGTTCAATACAACTACCCAGGGTTTCTGTTTTAAAAGTACAAATAAAAGCTGCTAATAACCAAACTAGAATTGTATCATAGCCAAGCAAACTGGAAAGAAATAAAAACATAAAGCGGTTTCTGGTTGAATGCTCGAAATCCATTCTTCCCTTCATTTTATGCCTCCTCATTCGCACATTGAGACGAGTAACACTCCCTTGCTCTAAATAAAATTTCAAATGGGTGATGCTACATGACCATGTTTGGTAAAAAGATTCTTTTATGTAAGTAATTGTTTCTCTTTTTTTTTAAAAATAATCTTGAAGAGAGCATTTTCCTAAAATAAATGAATCCAAACACACCAGATGGTGGCTACGTCACATTTTTCAACTAAAATCTCATTATGTTACACTAGATAGGACCCACTCCATCTCATTCTCAACCGTTCCAACTTCCATCCGTGCCACATACTTCAAAGTTTTCAGTCAAGTAGTTATACTTTAATAGACCCTTTTGCATGTCAATATACAATTATACATATATTATCTATGGTAAGTAATTCTGTCTACTATGGTTAGCCTCAGCTGCAAAATGAGCTGTTGAACTCAGTTGGCCTCAATGATATTTTACCTCATCACATCACTGTATTTTATTCAGAACCATTTGTCTTCCTCTCATGCCTTATCCACTGAACCATTTGGTGATACATGGGGAAGAACCACATCTGAATTACTGAGCATGAGACGTATGGTATGAGTGTTGAGATAACCACAAAGAATGTCACAACCCAAAAGGAAGGAGACGGGGCAAGAGTTTCAATGAAGACTTTGTAAACATTTGTGGAAATGTTTGGAGGCATTGCTCCATATACCATGAGGAAAAGATACCAGTAAGCAATGGAACCCCAGATGAAAATATGTTTTATCAAGGTGAAGTAACGTATAGCAAGTGCCATCTGCAAGTTCACAACCCAGACCACACAAGTATACATCGTCACAGCCAGCATATCCCTTCCAGCAGTTCTTCCCTCCTCATTGAAGGCCTGTGGCTCAATCGCTTTTGTGCAGAAGAAGAATATCATTGTGGCACTAATAAATCCATTAAGCATCCAGCTAAGTATTAGACGCCAGCTAAAGAGGACATTTTGCACACCTTCTTGGTATAGAATAGGAAACTGCCACATTAAACAGAAATAACAATGAATGATCAATTACTCACCAGAGAAAACAAGTATATGCTTATTGAATATTAGTTCAGATATAACCAAGGGGGATTTATCTATTATGCAATATACAAGTGACTCCTGTGTTTAAACAGTATTACTACCAGTTAAAATGGGCTTCCTAGGTGATGTCAATTTCAGACTAGGCTAGGGGAAAGCAAGGCATAATGTACTTGTATAAATTAGTGCAAGATTTTTGCTAGCTTTTCTATCCATTTTTTGGTGGATTCTCTTGTTTCTTACATAAATCAGCGAATAATTTTATAACAGGACAATAATGAAAATTTCCATTTCTCAATTGTTAATACAATCATGACAACATATAATGCCAGTTTGGATTATATTTTTTGTCACCATACAATCAAACTGTTTGAGCCAAGAAAAGAGGAGGAAATTTTCTCCTGCTTGAAAATGACCATTTGAAGGGATTGAGAATTTGAAATGAACATATTCTTACACGATAAACAGCAACTTACCTTCAGACAGTACCTGGCAGATACATCCTGGTCAAGGACCCCAAGGGCAATCACAGGAAGTGATGAAAAGAAGACACTATAGAGAGACAAAAACCAGTCATTATATGCAGGCTGTCCAGAGAATGATGCATACACCTCATACAAGAATAGAGTGAAGCCAAATGTGATATTCTTGTAGAAAAAATAGCATATCTGCGAGAAGAATAAACAAGTTAAGATAACTACTATGGCAGGAAAGCTTTCAGATCATATTATCCTTCAGAACCTAAATCTATTGAGGCTTTTGTTTCAAGTGATCAAGAAAGATTACCGGGAATATAGACTTGGGAATATCGCATTCCCATGTTTACTTCAAGTTTCATGAAAATATTTCCCAGGAATAGTTGATTCCCAGGTATATGAAATACACATGTTTCTGTCTCTTCTTACTCCCATGCCAAGAGGTGGGTATCTATGATTCCCATGGGAATGGCAATTATTTTCTATAATAACTACCTATCCCCACTTATTTTTTTTTTACATTTCTTATTTTATTTTCTAAAATTCCTAAGGACAACCAAACATGTTCATGGGAATGCTATTCCCAGGCATAACATTCCTAGGAATATAATTCCCAGGAATACAATTTTATAACTTGAAACAAACGCCTCTTATAGAACGTTGGGATCTAGTTTGAGTGGCAATACCATTGATGACATCCTCCGGTAACACCAATGTCCATGTACAAGAAGTAATCTTTCCAAATACCGGAACTGTGCAATTGCAATATCACTAGACATAACAGCCTAGGGGAGAAAGGATACAAAACAAAAACTTGTAAAAAACAGGATATGCAAGTGAAAAATCAATTTAAAAAGATTGAATAGTTTGTCAAATTTTTGTGTACCTGCATTCCTTCGACACCACTGATTCCAATCCCTACATCTGCTTCTTGAAGCATTCCAACATCATTAGCTCCATCACCAATAGCTAATGTTGTTTTACCAGTTCCATATTTGACAAGTCTAGTAACCTTGAGAGACGAACCAATAAAAATAAAATATTTTTAAGAGTTAAGTAGAACCATCACCAGAATTAACCAAAAAAATTAGGACATGTCAAATAGAGGGATGAAGAATAGGCTTGAAAATACCAGAGCCTTCTGCTTTGGCGATGAGCGACAGCAGATAACAGACGCACAGTGACTTGCAAGCTCTAGAAACATGTTCTTGAAATTATCCTCTAGAGCATAAGTAAGTGATTTTCCATCAATTATCAGAGCAAATGTCTGGCAGGTCCCTCTGGATGCAGAAAGAAGTTGAGCAGCTTCAGATATCTGATGATGCACACTTTCCCTTGATGCCTAAAACATGAATCAGTCTAAAAATATTAGCACTCTTTTAATTATACAGGTTCACTATGATACTTTTAAGGTAAGCCCAATGGTTGATTTCTAATAGTCGAGGGAGTTAGAGCTAATGATTGTTAGTTTCAATTCTAACACAATTTGGCAGAGACAGACCATAGAGATATAGAGACAAGACTAAGTATTCTGCTTAGTGAAAGTCTGAAAAATTGATTTTGAGGACCAGATCTCATGCTCTAGAAATCCTGAGAAGAACAGTTATATTCATTCTTTCTATAACCTCTAAATTAGTGCTTAAACAACTAATAACAGAGCTCCAGGATCCTACAAGCTGTTCATGGTCTAGTCAAGAATGTAGAAGCAAGTCACTGAAGAATTGCAGAGAGTGTGTGACTTGCAAGCTTAAGGAAAGAATTCAAGGAGGAACATATAGGTATTCCAATATTTGATGGAGATAACATGTATGGGTGGCTGATTCACCATGAGCAGCACTTCAACACAATGCAAGTGGCAAAGGGCAAGTTGCAACTGTCTATGGAAGCACTGGAAAGGTCGGCCCAAGGGTAAAGCAACTAAAGCTTAAGCCTTTGGCCCACCAACAAAAAAATTACTATTTATTAATTTTTTTTCAAGTGTAAAAGGCCACATATGTCGGTAGAAAGGCCAAACATATAACTCTTTTATGTAAAACAAAAGAAGTCTCTCAAATTTGCTTTGGACCTCACTGTTGGGCTGGCATTATGCTTAACAGTCATGGGAAGGTAGTAATCCTAAGGAAGAATACGAAAATTTCTAAAGGGGAGTGATACAACAGTTTCAAACCAAGTGTAGTCTGGCTATACAGAGATGGGGACAGAATACTAGGATTATTTAGTTTAGTGAAAGAATCAGGCACTCAATATCCTAGAAAAAACACCTGTGTTCATTCTTTCTCTAAATTCTAACTGGTACTAACAGGAACTTAGACATCAAGCAGTCCCTTCCAACAGAGAAACAAGGAAAGGGGGGAAAAAAGAGGAAAGAAAGTGTTAAAGTTATATTCTGGCTTAGAGGTTAAACATACCAAGCAACAATATACAGGCATATGCATGGTTGTTTTTCCATCTTTTGAAACAAAAACGAAAATTGTTGTATAATTGCAATTTCAATATCACAATTTTTTTTATTGGATCGGCAAACATTAGTTGTTAATTTGTTAGTTTTTGTTAGCGGGAGATTCGAACCCACGATTTATCCATCCCTCCCTTCACCCGTTACCGCCAAGCCAACCTTATACTCCTAATTTCAGTATCACACTACAAAGCTGCTTTATTCACAAAACCTGAATGGAGTAATCCATGAAATATAAGTTCAATTGTCAGCATTGTAAAGCACATTCAACACTATATCAACTCAATATATGAAGATTTTATGAGGATTTTGAAATATTTTATGAAAAGCAGTTTGTTAATATGTCCACTGTAATTATATAGAATCCTCGATATGCAAACTACATCTTTCTATAGAAAACCTAGATTAATGGCTGAAATTTATTTTACCTTGGCAATAGCCATCTTGTCTCCAACCTTTTCTAATGCTTGAATATCTGGAATCTCCAAATGAATTATAATCTGTTTCATTCCTTGTCTAAGCAAGCGACAAGAGAAACTGCATATTCAAACAACTTGATAAGTAATTATCACACAGAAGCCAATATAAAAAATGCATAATCACAATATTATACCCAATATTTATGGCAGTCTCCATTTTATCCCCCGTCAAAACCCAAATCTTAATCTTAGCTTGGGCAAGCTTGACGATACAATCAGGAACCTAGCAAAACAATATTGTTAAGCTTAATATTGAAGTCCAGTTCCAAAGGATAGATCTTCATATGTGAACTTTTTTTGTTTTTTTCTAAACTACCCCATTTTGGAGCTTGTCCTCTACAGCAGTGGCACCCAGAAGGATTAGATTCCTCTCAATCTTATCCGATACTTCTTCAATCAGGGTTTCCCGATCTGCGGCGACTGAATTTTTTACTTCAGAAAATTTATCATCGAACTCCTTGTATTCTTGTTCATCAAGTTTGCAATAGGCAAGTACTAGGGTCCTTAGACCTGCGTCAGCATATTCACGCACATGTTCCAGAGTTTTCCCTTCAAACTTCCTCCCATTCTTTGCAAGCCTTTCAAACATGACACTGCATGAAAAAATAAGTTAGGCAAGTCCATAGGTTAAATGCACAGGTTAGAAGTTGAAGGCTATAAATTATTTAATCACAGACCTGTCAGCACCTTTACAGAGTAGAAAAATTTTCCCTTCTTCATCTTTCACTATCACTGACATTCGCTTCCTTAAGCTGTTGAATTCTATAACATTAAGAAGCTTGTATGTCCTGCTAAATGAAATTAATCTGATGCAGTCAACATTACTTCATATGAATAAAGAAAATTCAAAAACACAAATAGCTATAAACAATAATTAAATTAGGAATAATGTATTTTTAAGTAATCATGTAAGTGTTAGTAAAATAGTTGTCACATCCTCCCCTTTGTAGCTTATAGACTAATTTTTAGTAATTGTGAAAGTAATTAAAAAGTATTAAAAATGCTAAGTAATTCGAAACGTATTTTCTAACTGTAGCGGAGTAACAGGTAAGTTAGAAATTTTACTAAGCATGATTTGAAGTATCCCATATTATAGTTGGAATTTGGTTGATCCTTGGTCTAACTTCTCATTTTGCTCTAAAGAAAAGTGGTAAGTTTTTTATTAAGAATTTTTATCGATGCACTCCCACCATGACTTCAATGCATCCCAAACATGATTTTTGAAAAAAAAAAAAAAAAAAAAAAAAAAAAAACACTTTCTGTTATTGATTAACTAGTGCCCTATTTTGTTAATTTAAAGGTAGAGAATCATTTAAGGAATTTTATTAAGAATCTTAGAATTTGGCCTTAGGACCTAACTCAACCCCTCAAAATCGGATTGTAAGGTGAAGGTTACCCAATCTTCATAAGTTTTATTTAAGCTATATCTCTAGTAGATGTGGGACTAAATACCACCCTTGAGACTGTAATTAAAGCAACACTAAAAGAAAGAAGCCACAATTAAAGCGAGCTAGGGGTGATCGCAAATTAAGGGGGCTTTCCAACACTCCTCCTCAAGCCCAAGGTACCAGACTATAGTGTGGCAATGCAGGTGGCCCAATAATGGCTTTATGGTAAGCTTTGATATCATCTTAAAGCTTGGACTTGGCCTTGACTCAACCCCAATAGCTAGCTCAAGAGGTGAGGGTAGTCTTGCACTTGTATACTCTATTTTATTTAAGGCATATCTCTAATCGATGTGGGACTAAACACCACCCATGAGGCTACAATTAAGGCAGACCCCAAAAAGGCCACAGCTAAAGCAGGCTAAGAGTGACCGCAATTAAGGTGGCTTTCCAACACTCTCCTCATGCCTAAGGCATCGGCCTAGAGCGTGGCAATGTAGATGGCCCAACCATGGATCTAGGATAGCTTTGATACCATCTTAGAATTTGGACTTAGGGCCTAACTGGGAAGATAAACATTTAGTTATTTTTGGTCAATAAGATACCCCCCTCATTTTCAGCTAAGAAAGTTAACTAGGTAATTGCTACTTCCAAATTTTTGTATTGAAAATTAACTACAAGCATCACATGACAAGTTACTAGGTAATTGCATGTCCCTTTCTCAATGAGAATGAATCCTAAAATTTTGTAAATAGATTAGCAAGGAAACATGCAGCAGTGAAAATATCAGGATTCAAGATAATAAAAAGACAAAGCAATTAAAAATAGCCGACCTTTCAACTTCATTGCCAGAAACTGGATCCAACTCATATATTGACAAACAAGTCTGAGTCCTTTTGTAGAATTTAAAACCAACTTCTCTTGCAGCAATTACAAATGCTGCTTCATCTGGAGATTCAGCCTCATATGAGACATTTCCTGTTTCTTCATCCACTTCTGGTATGGCAGTATGACAAATTGCCAATAAGCGAAAAAACTTCTGTATAACATCTGCATAAGGCTCATTAACCCAGTTTCCATTCATTATCCTTTCATCTGTAAAGTTAAAACCTTTGATAGGTTCTTTTCTATCAGGATAGTCCCTGATTTCATTTGATTTTGACTCTAATCCATTAATTTGCTCATGATAAATAGGTGAACCATTACTTCTACCCATGGCTTGCTCGACCTCTATCACACCACGGCCATAAGCTACCCCAGCAACAGAACATTTGATGAACTCCATTGAGTTGCAGGTCAGAGTTCCAGTTTTATCGGAAAGTATTGTATCAACTTGGCCAAGTTCCTCATTCAAGTTTGAAGTACGGGCAAGGGCTGGTTTGTCAGCTTCTTCATAGTACATGTGGATATCTTGATTGATGAAGATGCTCTGAAGTACTTTGACCATCTCTATTGAGAAATACAAGGAGATAGGAATGAAGAAGTTGTACAACATCAAGGCTGTTAAAAAATGAAATATAGCAGCTGCAGCTGCTCTTTTTGGATCAAAAAAAATTGTGGAACTATCTGGTCTTAGATACCATCTTTTCATTAACCCATTGTCAAGGTCACCTTTGGTTGCAATGCCAAAGAGAATAGATCCAACAAATGCAATTAGAAATAAAACACAAAACAAGAAGTATATAATCTTATCCATCTTCTTCTCAATTTTGCTTCTTTTTGAAGGGGGGTCAGTGGAGTTTTGGATAACCTTTGTGTCATGACCAGTAAAGATGACTGCTCCAAACACGTAGTCTGTATTACGAAGTTTAGAGTCTCTCAGAAGAAGTTGTTGGGCAGAAAGAGGATATTTTTGCTCTCCAAACTCCATGCTCCCAACAAATGAATACAAATTTGCATTTGGGTCTTCACATTTGATGGCAGCTCTGTAATCATGGAATTTGAAGTCCTCCTGTAAGGAAGAAGTTATATCCAGCCCTTGTTTTAACTTCAAATTTGTCTCACCATCCAAGTTCATGGTCTCAACATAGCAGACCGCATCCTCATAACTGGAGGAAATCAGTAGGAGGTCTGCAGGGAAGAATTCATCCTTCATTATCTTTACTATATTCCCTACTCTCAGATTCTTCCATTCAGTGTATTCGAAAATTCCATCACCTTTATGCAATTTAACTCTTCTATTGTTCACCCCAATGTCCTGTAAAAGTATTCCGTTAGCTAATATATATACCCTGAATTGACAGCTTGCCTTAGACACCTATCCTTTTCTTGCTCCCCCCACCCATTAGCTTTTATTTCTTTCTCAATAAACATAGATGATAGAACTGTTGATCCATTATTTCAATTCCATAAAGGCATTTCAATACACAGGGAAAAGAATGAAAATCTAACCAAAAGCACACAGAACTTCAAATTTAGGAAATATTGTAGTAGAATTAAGATAAATAGATACTATTTTGGAATTTTAAGTCTGACCATACCATCAATATAGCAAACTATTAATACTCTTCAATTCCAGCAAGAAAGTAATCTATCTAGGAATCTGAGAGATTCTTTCAGCAAAGTCAGGAATTTGTGAGCAAATAGCTTATCAGTGGCACTTCATCCTTTTTCAAACAACTCATAGTAATTGATCTAAACACAAAAACTAGAATCTTCAATAACAGTCTGCAGTGAGTCATGAAAAATGACATTCAATTTCTTTCCACAATTTCAATAAAGCTACTGTCATATAGAATCTTCTTAAAACACTACGTAAAAATTATTGACATTCTTCAAGCTATTGGATACTATATGTCCCATAGATTTCATAGACACTATGAGTTGAACGGCAAATGTAAGTAAATACAAACAAAACAGGAAGCCACAAACCAATGTTAAGACGAGAAGACCAGTCTAATTCAGTTTGAATCCACATACTCATGCTTCAGGGTTGAAGAAATCGACTTTATAAAGCAAAATTCACCCTAGGATAAAGCGGTCTGCAGAATCTAGTACCTGCTTTTTCCTGCGCCAATCTTCAATACCCTCTTTCACCATAGTTGCCCCGATGATGATAGACAGAGGAAGGATAGCACTGACAGCAGTATAAGGAGTAAGCTTTGTGAAGGCCAAGATGCCAGCCACCAAGAAGTAGAAATTAGCCACCCTCCTAAACTGCTCAAACAATGACTTGGGCAAGAAAGTGGCAACAGTATACTTTGTGGACCTAACAGAATTATCAGCATAGTTGAAAACCCCTCCCTCAAATCTATCAGGTTCATTGCAGAAAACCACCCTGGAATGACCATGTCCCCCAATCTTTGAATGTTCCCTCTTGAAGATAGTTTTACCACAAGCAAATGAGTAGATCTTGCTAAACTGAAGCTTTGTCATACCCCTCCTCCCACCCCTCATCTTCTTCTATCCAAATAGTATAAGTGATCGATCCAAATTCCAAAATAATAGCAATAATAATAAAGGCAGAAAGAGCCAATAAGGTGGACTAACTAGTCTTCCCAAACCATGAAGCAAAGTCCAAGACTAGCAGACAAATTGGTAACCTTCCCTAGTAGTCTAAAAAATAAAGCATCTTCGCTAACCACTATGCTTATAAAGGAACTGACTTTAACAAGTCAACAACCAAAACCACCAGAACCACACAAAAATTCAGAACCCCTTTTGGCCTTTGTCTCAAAATTACGCAATCTTCATGGTGAAGGAAGGGAAAAGTGGAAAATGAAAGAGAAACTATAGTACACTGTTGTTGGGGATAAGCAATGTGAAATGTCCCTGGAGAAGTGGAACTACCCAGAACAGAAGATGAACCATCATGTATGTAAAGGGGTCACGAGAAGAAAAAGGCTTGAAACTTGGCATTTTGGGAATGAGGGTGAAAGTGAAAAGGACATGTTTGTAACTTTTTTCCTTAGACAGCGCCGTGCCAAGGGTAAATTACTCTCTCGTGAATAAACAAATTTAAGGAAACGATGTTGTTTTGTCGGCGTAGAAGCAAAGCGCAAAGAGCAGGGAGAGAGTAACGAATTTCATTTGTATTTTCTGTTACACACAACACAAAGACGGTTTTTGTTTAAGGAATATGTTTTTAATACTGAAAACTGAAAGTATCATTTTTTTAAAAAATTTTATAGAAATCTTATTTATTTAATTTTTTATATTTAATGAAATGATGTAATTTGTCTTTATTTATATTTTTGTGATTTCTTTATTGTATCTTTATTTATACTTTTAATTTCTATCACCTATGACTTAAATATACAAGACTTTTTTTAAAATTTGTTTTTCTTTTTTATTAAATTTTTTCATAATATTTTTTGCATTAATTAATTTTTCATACCAATATATTCTTAATTACTTTGCAATAAATTCATTCTATCTTATAAGGATTAAATAAGAAAAAGAAAAGTGACACACTAATTAATTAGATAAAAAATAATTAATTGAAAAAAGAGAGATTAGGAGTCTCAAATAACTTTAAGGGTAACTTTGAAAAAGTAATATAAATTGAATGCTACCAACTAAATTAATCAACTTTTCTAATAGATGCGAATGAGTTGAAAGAGTTTTATATTTAAGGACGAAAATAGTAATAAGCAATATAAATTATATTATTTATTAAATTAGTTGTTCAATCAATATCCTCTTATTACATGAGTAATTTCTTGCTTTCATTCACTCTTGAAGATGATTTGCATAAAATGATGAACTCCTTTTGGTGGGATAATAATAATCAACAAAAGAAAGAAATTAATTGGCTCATTGGGATAAAATTACCATGAAAAAAATTGAAGAAATGAGAGACACTTACATGTCTTTAATCTTGTCATGCTAAGGTAGTAAGGTTGAAATTTGACTACCAACCAAGATACTATAGTGTTTAAAGTTTTCAAAGTCAAATATTTTCCATTAGAAGATTTCTTAGATGCTCATCTTGGACACAATCCAAATTTTGTATGACGCAGTATGCACGCTTCACATATAGTGGTAAAGCAAGCTGTTCTTTGGAGAATTGGAAATGTTGAATCTATTCATGTTTGGACTCAACCTTGGCTCAACAATGATCTCAATCCATTAGTCTCAACCAACTCAAACAATGATAATTTTTATTTTACAGTTTCTTACTTAATCGATCATGACAATTTTGCTGGAGGAATGATATCTGGAATCCAATTCCAACCAAGATGATGCTCACAAAATTCGTGCTCTTCCCCTTTCGAACACCTCGGGAAGAGCCAAATAACCTGGAATTCTCTAAAAATGGCAAGTATACTATTAGGAGCGCATATAATGCAACTATGGAACGCTTGCTAGACAATAGCCACGTAAAGGTCAATGGAAATTGGATGATCATTTGGAAGCTTGGTGTGCCTCATTGAATAAAGCACTTCACTTGGAGAATTCTTCGCAAATGCTTCCCAACATGATCCAATTTGCGCCATAAAAATTTCCAATGCCCCTTGTGTTTATTGTGACTCAAACATTGAAAACGAGTGGCACCTTTTCCTTGCATGTGACCATGCCAGACTCATTTGGCAAGTTGCTGACTTATGGAACCTGGTTGAGCAAAAATAGGACATCGTGGGAAATTTCCATGATTTTATGTTTAATCTCTTGCAGGAGAGCCAACCTGATGACTTATGGAACCTGGTTGAGCAAAAATAGGACATCGTGGGAAATTTCCATGATTTTATGTTTAATCTCTTGCAGGAGAGCCAACCTGATCTGTGAAGTCGTATAGCCATTACTCTTTGGGCAATATGGAAAAGTCAAAGTTCAAAACTCTGGGAGGATGTTGATACGTACATATCTCCTTTCCATGGCTTATTCTCTTGTTATGCAACAGTCAGAATGGAAACATGCTTGAGCTCCAACATACCATGAGGCTTCATCACCTTCTCACAACGGCAGAACCGCATGGACTCCTCCACATCAAATGTAACTTGGATGCAGCCATATTCGAAGACTCTCAATCCTTTGGTATAGGAATCTGCTTGCAGGACGAACAAGGAAATTTCTTAAAGGCGAAGTCAACCAAGGAAGTACAGACACGTTAAAAAATAGGGAGTGTCGTGTCTGACACGCCGACAAGCTTCGACACGCTCCGACATGGTGTCCGACACGCGGTCAACAAGCCTGACACGTTGACCATTTTCGACACACGTATTTGACCGTGTCCGACACGGGTCAACGTCAGCAACCTCCTCTCGGCGCAGGACCTCTCGGACCCTAACTCCCCTCTCTCAGCGCCAGATCTTCATCTCCTAATCCAATGCCTAGAGTCGCAGTCCTTCCAAATCCGTTCTCAGGTGCAGTCCTACCTCGTCTCGCACCGCAATGACTTCGCGTGGCTCTTTTCTCTTTCCAACAACACTGTTTCGCAGACGCGCGAGGTCTCTGATGATGTTTTCGCCATCCTCCGCCTCCTCTCCGACCACCCGATCGATGTCGAGGTGTGCGAGGTCGTGTCAGAGATGAAGTTAAAGAAGGAGGAGTTGAAGATGAAGAAGGAGCTGTTGGGATTGGTCGGAACCACTGTGGCGCTGAACCAAAGATTGGAGAATGTGAGGGAAGCATTGAAGAGTGGAAGGTTCGAATTCGCAGCGCAAAGGTTGAACGAGTTGAAGGTGGCGCCAAGGATTGGTGATGAGGATGATAGGGAGCCTTTGGTGTATGGCTTGTTGAGGAAGGAGTGGTCTCAGTTCTTTGAAGAGGTACTGCTCTACTTTCTTGTTACAGTTTTTTATGGTTCAGTTTGGTGGATTAGGTTTGTAGTTATCTGTTGTGAATTTGGTGCTTTGAATGTATTTGTATGTGTACCGATTGAGATAAAGCCTTTCAGAATGTGAAAATTGAAATAGGTTTTGGTAAGTGGTAATTTGAAATGCATTGACAATGGAGTGTGAAAGGAATGGAAATCAGCATTGATGTATGGGAATGTGCAATAAAAAAAATAACTAATGGCTTTGTTCATTTTTTTCCTTCATATTTCAAGGGTAAGTACTCAGTTGTATGAAAACAAAATGCTTAGTATACTGTGGTTACCATTGATTTGGGAACTTATTTATGAAGTTTGAATTCAGCCAAGTATATTTTACTTGGAATATACACTAAATAAATTAACAATATTATTTAATATTAAAATATGTCCCAATGTGTCGAAATCCATATTTTTTTAAAATTGACGTGTCGGAGAGTCGTGTTGTGTCGTGTCACGTGTCGGTACTACTTAGAAGTCAACCATAATTCCAGGCTATCCAAAACCAAAAGTCATAGAGGCATGAGCTCTATGCCAATTCATCATTTGGTTAAATGATCTTCATATCCAAGATGCAATTTTTGAGCTAGATTGTAAGACAATGGTTGATAATTTGTACAACTCTTCTATAGGAAAATCAGATTTATTCTCCATCTTCCATAAATGTAGAACTTCCATTTCATTTATCCCAAACTCTAGGTGAGTTTTGTAAAGTGGCAAACAAATCATGTAATCCATGATTTAGCTAGATCTTCAAGATTTTATGCTAGCTATCATGTAATTAATTACATCCCAACTTGTATTTGTTTATCATATTATGAATGAAATGCAATAATTCTATTTCCCATTAAAAAATTTAAATAAATAAACAATAGAAATTAAAATGAAACTTGTCATATTTGTGTGCGTGTGGGATGGGTGGGTGTGTGTTTATAGTAATATCTTTGATTATCGATTTATCAGTAGCCCATTCGAGACATCGATAATCTATTTTGGTTGTTTTCAAGATCCACCTATCACATAACTACTTCAAGGCAAACATGTTTACCTATGAAGTTCTTACGTGATGAGTTACCGAAAAGTATATGCATCTTATTAGTATAGGTAGTACCAATTAATTCTTTTAAGTCATTATCAACTGTACAGTCTCATACCTGAATAACTCTGGATCCCTATCGTTCTGATGTGATTATCCTGAGGTGTTACATTTGTGAGTATGTGTGCACCACTATGACTCTCACCATTGTTAGTGGTGGTGGCAGCAACTACAATAGTGGTGACTGGCATCAAAATAGTAGCCACCAACCACAACATCACCCCATTATCGTTGTTTGCGCACGAGAGCAGTGGTGGTTGCACCAACAACAATAGTGGTGCTGACGTCGTGGTGGTAGCACGGTGGTAGTGGCAATGTCGATCATAATGGTGTTGGTGATGAGTTAACGACAATTGAGATATTTAAGGATGCGATAGTTGAGATCTTTTATATATTTGTTTTTGGTTGGTGAATCTTTATAGATATGTTGGTGTACATGAGGTTTTAATGAATTATTCAGTATTTTAATTTATATCATCTATTTTGACTTGACAATAATTATTGAATGTTCTTACTTCTCACCTTTGACAATAAGAGTATAAAACACTCTTCTCACTTAATAGCTCCTACTCTAAAAGATCTCAATGATCCCAAATGTCGTTAACTCATCACCTGACCATTGTCGTATCCACCGTGACCACCGCAACCATTATCGTCACCAGTGTCACATTAAGGCCTTTTTTGAAAAATAAAAGATCATATTGGAGCTTTCAAAAATAGAGAGACTTAATTGAACATTTTAAAATAACTAAGGAACCAAATTAATAATTAAGCCTTAATTTTAATTTTTATATTTGATAAAATGATGCCATTTTAATTTCTTGTTACTTATATTTTGGCTTAAATATACTTTTTGTTCATGCAATTTAGTTCTATTATTTTAGTCCGTGCAAATTATGGTTTTTTGCTTTTCATCCTTGACGTCAGTCTCCCTTACAAAAATGATGACATGACAAATTGAATGATGGTGTCATCATGTCACACCATCACTTGATGATGTCATCCAACCACGTCAGCCTAGAATGCCACTTCATCATTAATTAACAGGGACTAAAATCAAAACAAACATAATTTACAAATACTAAAACAAAAAAGGCATATTTACAAGGACGAAAAAATATATAAATCTCAAAATATGAAATAAAGGCTTAAATATTAAAATAAAGCCTCAAATTAAATATTAAAATTTGTATATTTAATAATGTGATACATACCATCAAACTTTTGTAAATTCCTACTATGAAAAATTATTTATCACCATTATTACCACCACCAATTTTACATTGTTGGAGGCACCAACGTAATCCCTATCAGCACCACTATTATTACTGCTTCTACCACAACCATTATTGCCTCTATCACCACTACAGCCATCACCATTATCACTATCATCACTTTTATTATCACTATTCACTACTACGAAAGCAGGCTTTTAAGACGCATATTTTAAGACGGTTCTCGAAGACCCGTCATCGTTTGATACACGGTGTCATTTTCGTAAATAATTAGAATATTTTAAAAACGGTTATGTCAAAACCGTCTTAAAAATATGTTTTCAAAAACGGTTTTGATAAAAACCGTCCTTGATTAGCGCACACTCAAGACGAGGTTATTTATTTTTCGTGCTACTCCATGCACTGTCGACTCTCGCGCCCGTTCATTTCAAATTTTTCATTCTCTCTCTCGTGCCCCTTTGTCTCCTCTCGTCCCTCACATACCCAAACCTTTCTTCCGTCGTGTCTGAGCCAAGGGGCTCAGGTTATGGGGCTGTCTGTCTCCTGCCTGATCCACTCTCTAAACGAGAATTGGGCCTTTCCAGATTGATTATCGTTTTTTTATTTTATTTCCCGGCTTAGTATTAGATATAAATATACCTAGTAGTTGTAATAAAACCTGACCAGTTGATCCTTTAGCTTTTCCAGCGATACGAACGTATTTCGTCGAGTGTAGTTCTTGATGGAACTCACCACAAGAGTGGTGGCATGGTGCTTTGAATGGAACCCACATCCCATTATTGAGGAGTCACATCATTCCAAGGCCTTCGCCGGCGTGAATGGGGGTTTCATCATCTCCATCGGTAAGCTCTTATAGTCTTTCTCTTCTTCTTCGCTTGTTCCTAACTTTCTAGGGATTTGTAGGTAGATGCATCAGAATAGATTCCAATCGCCTAAACTCAATTGTTTTGAGTATTCCAATCATCCTACTTCGGCGATTGGAAACCGAATGTCAACAAGGCGGCAATGGTGTTGAATCTCCAGCGCATGGAGCGTCTCAATCCCATTGTTGAATTTGGAAACTTGAGGCTTTTCTCCCACTTGTTCCACTTTGGCTCGCTCTGCACCTCGCTCACGAATTCCGGCGACACCACGTGCTCCAAACAGCTCGAGTCCGGTTGCAGCTTCGGGATTGAATCCGGCAAAGCACCCAGTCATCTAACTGCAGAATCGGAAACCAGAGAAAGCAGAGGTACGAGTTTCTGCTTGCAGGCTTGTCAAGTTAATTGAACAGATGAAATAAAAGGAAGGTTGGACGATTAATGGTTATAACTCTTTTTTATGTTAAAAGATTTGTGTTGTTAGTTTGGAGGACTTGGAGGCTAGTGCATGCATGTGTGCTTTCCCACGGTTAATATTGGTTATGCAACAAAGCAATAGACATCAGCCTTTACCTCTGTAATATCTTAAATTTATATTTGTCTTGTAATCAGTTGTGAGAAATAGTTTATATCTCCAGTTATCTTTTCTTTTTCCAATTTTGTTACTCGTTCTTGAATGCCTTTATTGGAGGTCTTACAGGGCTAGCTACACGTTCCATTTGGAGGTAGCATTTCTTTGTAATCTTCTTTTTCTGAACATTAAGTAGTTGTTTTCCCATCACAAAGGCTGATTTGGATTTTCCTTGTCAAATAACTAAGATGTATGACTTTGTGCATGCATAAACATCGAGAACCTATGTGTAACAAGTGTTATGATGTTATCATTCAAAGACTGCTCTTATTTAGGGCCCTTTAAAGCTTGCATACTGTTATGATGTTATCACTGTTTGAAACTCTGCCAAATTCTAGATTTTCTAAGGCTGGTATCGGATTGCAATGGCTTGTTCTTCTAGACTACTAATTTAAACTTGTTTACAGTATGACTTTGAGCTTGTTTTCGCAAAGAACTCATGAATTTGTGCATGAGTATATGAAAAAACCAGAATTTGTGGAGCTAATGCGATGACTTGGTGCATTGGGAGATGGCAACCAAGATCAAAGTAACCCTTTGTGCCTAGTCTCTATCTCTTCAATTTCCATTTATTTTCATTGAACTATTATTTTCCCTATCAGGTACACTCTCTGCTGATGAATGGGAAGCAGCATATTCATACATGTCATTTGTATTGAGAAAGGTCAGTATCAAAAGCACTTGAGTTGGCTGCTTCATGTTGACAATGAATAAATGTTATATTAGTTGTTGTTAGTTGCTACTGGCTGCATGTCAATAATGTGTATAAACAATAAATACACTTGCATCTCTTCACTATACATTAACAAAAATAATATTTTTTGGGATCCAGTAGAATTATATACAACCCCACCTAATTGGGGATTTTTATTATGATAATATTGGTGTAATTTTAGAAAATGTCACAATTGTTAAGTTTTGGAAGATGCAAATTAGAGGCAAGGATTCAAGTTAATTGGAAATTATTTGCAGTTATATATGATAATCAAGTTACAAGTCAAAATCTTTACATTTTCTGCGTTTTACTGTACTTAATTTCAAATTGTGTTTGTACACTTTCCATTCCTATTTCTTTAATTACTTATTGATTACTTCCACTGTACTTAATTTCAAATTTTCTTTGAACACTTTCCATTCTGATAATAAGTGCCATTTATACTTATTAAAAAAAGTCAATAAAGTTACTATGTAATTTGATGACAATGTAAAAACTCCAAAATCTTCATTTTGTCAAATTTGCTCCATACATTCTAATATAAAGCATCTTTGTGTTTCAGGCTTTGAAGTTGCCAGTTTGGCCATACAAAAATCCAAGCAATAATTGCTGTGTATGAGTTCAAGAGCACTATTGTCTTTTAAAGGCTTATTACAATTAAGAAATTCTTGGATAATGGAATAGGCGAATGATATGAGGTTCTTCTTAAAATTGAGGCTTTTTGTTTTGAGGTTAATTTTTTCCTCCACGGTCAAGCCAAGGTGATTAGTTACAATAATCTAGTTACAATAATCGCTTTGTCTAAATTTTTTTTGTAGAAGCTATATATGTATTTGACATGAGGAGATAATGATATTAGTTTTTTATGTTTCACTTGACTTGGAATTATTTTTATAAAATAACTATTGTATATTTTAATTATTTTTATCAGTAACTATTGTTATAAACAAAATTAATTTATAACATAAAATAAGGAAGACTCACTAAAAATACCAATAAGAAAAAAGAAAACAAGTTGCTTAATTAATTTTCTTTATTTTTGGTCAATTAATATGTTTTTTATTTTTTAAATTGTGCAATTATTGTGGTTGTGGCCATTGCTTTCATTTCATTGCCTAAAGAGAGTCCCCAGGTCAGCTCAACTCAACTCTCTAGTTGTTGTTGTTACATTTTTCATTTTGTAGGTTTAGTCATTGTAAGAGAACTCTTTTTCTTTGTGTTTCTTTTATCTTCTTCTGGGTCTTTTTCTTTGTGGCATTGGGGGATCTAGGTTGGTGTTAGATTTGATTTTTTTTTTATATAGATTTATTAATTTATTGGTTGTTGTTGTTGTTTATTCATTGTGCAGAGATAGAAAGAGAAGGAAAAAAAGGTTATTGTGCAGAGATAGAACGAGCATTTTGGGAGGGGGAGGTCATAAAAATTAAAAAGTACTTTTTTTCTATAATGTCCATTAGACTTTCATGTTTGCTGCCAAAGCATTGTCATTTTTATATAGTAAGATTGCAATTTCATTAATACAAAAAAAGAAAAGTCATTTACTAACAAATAAAAAAAATGATAAGTTATGTTCATTGATATAACTTCAATCTTGAAATTATAGCAATACCAAAAAAGAAAAGTCATTTAAATACATTATCCATCCTCTGCATAAAAAATTAACAGTGACCAGGCAAATGTGCTTAATTTGAATACACTATCCAGTTGAACATTGTCTAGTGCTTTTGACTCAAGCCTTTATACTTGTATGCAACTATTAAACTCCGCTGAAACTCTTGTAGTTGGAACTGGAAATGGTTCTCTGAGGTGAAATTAATTCTTTGTTTTAAATGCTATTTCAATCAATGTCTTTGTTTACAGTTGGCAGGCATCTGCTTGTTTCCAGCTCTTTGGACAGAACTTTACGAGTCTGGGACTTAAGAATGTAAGAGCTATCACCCTCATGAACTTCAATTCATTAGAGTTTTGGAACATTTAGAACTGTCTCTCTTAAGCTTTCTTTTATTAAGAGATCAAAGTCTTGTGCCTCTTGACACTTGAAAGTTGTTACCCTTGCAGGAATTTATCATTGCAGCCCATTATTTTCAGAGGTCATTCAGATGGCATATCCAGTTTCTCCATTTGGGGCCAAGATGTTATTTCAATTTCCCGGAA
>PYAF01003273.1:199579-233367 GCA_007407185.1 Glycine tomentella | reverse complement strand
CTAGGGAGTTTGGAACTGCAGGCTTGGTGTCGTTTGGGTGGGGAGGGTGGAGTCTGGGTCACTTGCTGGGAACCCTAAAGCTAGGGAGTCTAGTGAGAGGGAGAGAGTAGTGAGAGGGAGAGAGTAGTGAGAGGGAGACTGAAATAATAGAGGGAGATATTTAAATTGCGAAAAATCTTCTAAGACGGTTTATATAAAATCGTCTTAGAATCACAGTCTACAAAGACGGTTTTCCATAAAACCGTCTACGTATTGAAGTTTCGAAGACGGTTGTTGTAAAACCGTCTTAGAATGATTGTATTTATTTACAAAAATGCCACCGCGCTTCTTTCTAAGACGGTTTTTTAGTAACCGACGTAAATTTAATGTCGTAAAAAAGGCTTTTTGTAGTAGTGATGGGTTATGAAAATCATAAATCATAAGGAATATTTTTATTACTATTGGACGCATTTTAAGTAAGGAATGGTCGAGTATGGTCTTCATAGAGCTGATCGGGAAGCTGATCTTCTGTTCTTATCATCCATATTGAGACCTTTTTATGTTGACGCTCTTTCTTTTATTGGGTCTAATTTATTATTAGTTATACTGCCAAAGACATTAAACATGAAAAAACCGGGAGATCTTTTGTAGCAATTGTCGTGGAACTAAATAAACATATTTTTGTTACTTTGTGGTGTGTAGGATATGATTAAGTTGTCTCGCCTTCTTGTGGGGTTCGAGATGTGTGATGTTCCTGGAGAGAACAATGGTGTTGCAGATGCACTATCTACGACAGCCTTTGCTTGCCAGGATGGTTTTTCTATTATGGTTGATCCCCCTGATTTCATTTCCTTGCTGTTGCAGGATGATGTATCAAGCTCTTTGCTTGTGATTTAGTTAGTGCTTCGTTCGGGCTTTCGCCCCTTTCTCTCCAGAAAATAATAATAAAAAAAAACATTTCCGTCCTGTTTATTTGGAATCTAAAAAAATTAAAAAAAATAAAGAAATGATTTAATAAAATTTGTTTGCAATGATATTAGTATACATTAAAATTCCTATTGTCTTTGATAGTTCCTTATTTTTAAAGCCTACTGCTTGTGATGGTATTTGTGAACTATTTCATTTCGAATGAATATTGTTCAATTCAAAGTGAAAGTGTTATCCAAACACTCTATAGTGTATATAGTCCTAGCTTTGTAATATTGTGCAAACTTTTATTAAAATACTTTTGTTTTCCCCTTATAGAAAATGATAAAAGAAATTGTTGAATTTGTATTGTCAATTGTAATGAACATACTTAGATACGGATGATTATGTCTAATATTTTAGACGATAGTAAACTAAAATCATGATCTGATACAAAATTTAAGAAATGACACTCAAGGCTTCGTTTAATACTCTTCTGAGATATGCTTTATATAGATATTCTCCTAGGATCTATCAAATCTTACGAAGAATAAATGAAATTCAAGATCTAAAAGTTATCAGTCTTCATCAAAAGACATGCTTCGTTATGCAAATCTACTCTAACACAAAAGAAAGTGATTTCCTGATGAAGTGTAAAACACGATAGCTAAGAACAGTGGTTTTCCAACATGAAAAAGTACGTGCATTTAATGCAAGCATTAAATGATCTAACGACCACATTATTTAGAAGCAAGCTCAAGTGAAGAAATCTATTTGTTTAGAGATAACAAACACTTGTTGAAGAAGACATAAATATATCAGAAGCTTTGAAGACATGAAAAAAAGGAACTTAAGTACTCTTATTTGAATTCCTTATAGAAAAATTTTATGTATAATTCTTAAAAAGCTCTCAAAATTCCTTGAACATCTTGAGAGAAAAGACTAAGTTTTGAGATTATATACCCTTCTATAAGACGATTGAGAGTTAGTCATTGTGCAATCAAACAAACAAAACTTCTAATTTGTATTAGAGCCAACAGGACTTGGTAGGACAAAGAATACTAGTCGTAACAAGCCTGGTGTAGAGCTTGAGTTGTAGAGCCTAAAGTGGTAGTGTTTAATACTTGTAACTTGCTGAAGTTAGTGAAACTTGGTAAATTATTTGGGAAATGGATTTCATTAGGACTAGGATTGAGGGAAACTTGGTACTAGTGAGTCATAACCCATGGCCACTCTTATTATAACTCAAAACCTCTCTTTATATTTATTTATTTGCTTTCTTATATAAAAAATCATGGAAATATTTAAATCCTCTTTTTAATCATTTATATTAGTTTAATAAAATTGACTAATTAGGAATACAACTGGTCCTTTGGGTTCGATATCCAAACTTTCGAGGCCATTGTTATTATTGTGTTGGGTACACTTGTCCTTGATCAAGCCTAACATATTTTACGCGTCTTAGTGTTTAGAAGAAAAGATCTTAAGGCAGATAACAACAACAACAGTCAGTTCTTTGCTGAGGAAGTAGCCTTCACGAGGCCATCAGGCTTCAAAGGAGTGGACTATCCATACTTGATAGACATAATGGAAATGTATGTCAAGTCCACTCAATATAGACTCTGAATTATCATCACAAATGAAGATATACTCATTCCTAAACCTGAATCAAAATGGATAGATGCAAACTTTTCTATAATGGAGCTGAAGGAAAAAAACTCATTATACTCTAACATGCACTTTATCTAGGAATGAGTATAACAAGATATGCAGACTGAAAATAACCAAAGAGATTTGAGATTCCCTGAGCATCACTTATGAAGGAATTGAAGATGATCAATTGAGAAAAGTTGCCACTTTGATGCGACACTATGAGAGCTTCTCCATGAACAAAAGAGAATCTATGGACGACATGTTTGTAAGACTTCAAGCGCTTCTGAAAAGACTTGAAGTTCTAGAATACACCTTCACCAAAGCTTAGATAAATGTGAAGATTGTAGATAGTTTTTCCAAGGTGTGAGAACTAAAAAAAACAGCCATCCAAGAATCTAGAAATTTGAAAACTCTAGCATGTGATGATATGTGGGTATCGAAAGAATTCATAAAATTCACCTTCAGAACTGAGATCACCTACCAAAGAGAGATTTCACTTCCATCAAGTTCTCTAAAGCTCTAAAAGTGCATATGATTGATTATGGCTTAGATAATAGTTCTAGAGGATCCATAGACGATGAAGTGGCCCTCGGGTCTAAAAAGTTTAAACAGATGCTGAAAAAGAAAGGAAAGTCCCAACATTCCTCGAGGCAGAAAGATATGATAAGTGTCATATTTTAGCTACTTTCGAGATTATAATGCTAGCACTTATCCTTTGATTTCAGTGAATTTGATTATAAAATTGTCCTAATCCTAGTTGTTTTGTAGTTAGTACATATATAAGTATGTTATTTTCATTTTGGAAGATTCATCCACTCAATTTTGATTTTTGATTGGTATCAATTGTATCCGGAACATCCAATGCAACCAAGACAAGCACAAAAGGGCAAAAAGGTCAAAATAGGAACTTTCTTGAAGTAATTTCGCCCAGAACTTGCCCAGGCTAGGGGGTTTCTTCAACAATGGGTTTTTAGCTCGCCCAGGCGAGTGAATCATGTGTATTTGGCTCGCCTGGGTGAGTGGCATTCTTCACCATGAAGTTTTAACTCGCCCAGGCGAGTGAAAACAGGCAAAATTGTTTGCCTGGGCGAGTGGACACAAGCAGGTCACCAATGGCTATAAATAGGCATGCAAAATGAAGGGTGAAGGGGAATTTTGAAGAGGAAGAATGTGAGGAACATCTGAGAGCCTTAGAGAGAGGTGAGAGAAGAGAGAAAAGGAGTGGAAACTCTGCAGGAACGGGTCGAGCATCGCTACCTTCATCATGTTTTCTGTTGATCTCTTGCTCTACACCATGATTGGTTAGTTTCTCCTAAGGATTGGATGTAATCTTTTATACTCGTATGTATCTCCTTTAATATTTGAAATATGTATGAATCTTTTCTACTCATTCTGGTGATTTCATTCAGTTCTTAATGTTTGATTCTACTTGATCACTAGTGTCATGAAATTAGATTCTAGGCTTGACTGGAAAGTGCCCTTAGGATTTGAACTGAATGATTTTACTCTTTACGTTACGTTGCTAGGAATAGAGCATGATGTTTAGATTGCAAATAGCACTCAATTATGATTGTAATGCTGGGTTATTTACTTAATATGCGAGGGATCAATATTTAGTAAATATCCTTAGGATTCTCAAATGCGAGGGATCGATTCGAGGTGAATTAATGTGTGCATCAGTAATGATAGAAAATGATTTATAGATGGAAATATTAATTGGATACTGAAGGTACGAATGATGAAACTCAATCCTACGTTCTCTTTAATTAATTAAATTCATTAGTTTCCGTATTTCCATAATATCTTTATTTCTGTTATTTTTGTTGTTTCCACAAAACCAACAAAAACTTTGACTATACTTGTTGTATATAACCTATTAAACTGTTACTTTATTTAAATTAACTGAGTAGCTCAAGTCCCTGTGGAGATAATCTTTTATAAACTCTGTAGCTTACAACGACAATTGGTACGTTTGCCAAAAGTCTAACACGATACCAAATTCAAAAAGAAATGCAAGGAGGAAAACAATGAGATCATCTGTTTCAAATGTAGAAAGCCTAGACATATGAAGGGTGAGTGTCCTCAACTAAAGAAAAGTGATACTCTAATGACAAGAAAAAGAAAAGTATGATGATCACATGGGATGACTCAGACAGAGAGAAAAGTAGCAGTTCAGACGATGAGAAAATCAACATCTGTCAGATGGTAGATACAGATGAAAAAGTTAAGGTAAAACTTTGAATCTAATACCTCTTCTAGTGCTTCATTAGACGATGAATAAGATACGCCTTATGATGTTCTTCTTTAAAATAATCATATGATTTCTCTTCAATGCAAAAAGTATAAAGATAAATATAAATGATTTGTTTGTGAAAATACTGAATTGAAGAAATAAAATGAATGTATGAAGAGAAAAAAATCTAGACTCTGGAAGAAGGCTAGTAAGACTGACGAATCCTTTATAATTGAAAAACTAAGAGAAGAAGTTTCATGTCTTATGAAAGACTTTCGAAAGTTTTTTAAAGTTCAAATACCTTAAGCATGCTTCTAAAATTCATCAGCATCCCCATGACAAGTCTGAACTAGGCTTAGAAAAAATAGGAATCATCCTCCGAGTTAAAGTCTTATCCAGACAAATGTGAGTTTTGTGGTAAGTTTAGACATTTCAATTTTAGATGTATCCATAACAAGAAGCAAATGTCTAAGGCACTAATGATCATGGACCTAAAAAGATTTGGTTAATAAAATCTCAAATTGTTCCTATTGCAAATATCCTTGGTAGGAAAAGGCCATGGTTTAAACTGGTACATGGACAGTGGCTGCTCACGACACATGAATAGGGATGGCAAAATGGGTCTGGCCCGACGGGCCAACCCACTTAACCCATAAAAAAAGGTGGGTCGGGTTAGAACTATCAACCCATTTTATGAAGTGGGCCAGGCCAACCCAACCGGCCAAAAAATGGGCCAACGGTGGGCCTAGCCCGAGAAAGAGTAGTGGATTAAAAGTATTTTTAATTTGCCATCCCTTCCCCTTTACAACTTTACTCTTTAGGTTTTAGTGCTTTACAGTTTAGATAATAACCCCACACACACATTCACGAGTAGCACAACAACAACACGCAGCACAACACAGTAGCATAGAGAAATCACTTTCAGATCCAATGACCAACACGCACTCACGAGTCACGGCACGGCAGCTTTCGCCTTCCACTTCCAGTGGGTAGTTGTTCCTTCTTTTCTATTTGGCTATTTCCTTCTTTTCTACTTCTCTCATCTCACCGGCTATTTCCTTGTTCGCTCCTTCCATCTTCCGTTCTTCCTTGCAGCGCCGGTATCCATACCAGACCTGGATTTGCTTCACCCGCACCACCATGGCACCATCGTTGTAGGCATAAGTTACTCAATCATCCTTTATTTCAACAAAGGAGCATAGCAAAGGTTAAAACATATGTGTCGTATGTGATCAAGGCAATAACTTCAGCTTCCAATGTAAGTTTTATTATTTTTGTATTTCCCTGAAGTTAAAGCTTATCAGCATATATAGCGTACGGAATATTTATCTAAATGTATGACACTCAATCAAGTTTAATATTGCGGGCACAGCAGAACAAAATGTATATTAGTATGTCATTATGCACGGAGAAAAATAGAATACTAGAATCAAATTAATAAATAAAAAACCATGTTAACTAGTAGCAAGAACAAAATTAAATAAACACGCCACGATTTCAAGCTTGCGTTGATTGAGGAGTTTTTAACAACCATGACAACTGTAATTCCAGCCCATTGTTTTAATTGTCAACTAAAAACAGGAACTAAACCTAAAATCTCTAAAACCTTAAAGGGCATGGTCAAAAACATTCAAAATTGAGAAAATCAAAATTAAATATTCAATTTTTTTTTTTGGTTCAAAAGATATCCATACAAATTGATACATATACCTCTACCCATCATCACCGGCCACTAGCATTACATCATGACAATCTTATTATAATGAATGTGACAAGAATAATAACCTATAGCCAAAAGAATTAACGAGAAACTCTGATATCCCAAGTAAAAGAACAAATGAGCATAAACATATTAATGAAAGTAGTCTAGAAAAAATTAGTCCAAATGCTGAAACATGACACTAGTAAAATATATAAAGTGTTGCTTGTAACTCTTATTAGGAAGAATAAATAAAATAATGAAAGATAACTTCTTCGAAGACAAATAAAATAATGAAAGATAATTTCTTTTAATTTTTATGGACCAAAAGAAAAAACTTTCAGTTGTTATTTTTCCCCCTTTTTGATCATAAGTGTAGTGAGAGCAATGTAGTTGTATAGTTCGGTTGTAGAGAGTGGAGATTCACTAAAAAGAAAGAGGATGAACTTGTGTTGTCACACGCGTGTGTGTGTGTGTGCTATAGGATGGAAAATTGTTATTGTTCACTGTGTGTGTATTTTTTTATAATTATTATAGTAAAATTATTTATTAGAATAGAAAAGTTTGTTCTTTTTGTGATTGTTTTGTCTTGTCTTTTGTGAAAAGGTGAATTACTGTGTAAATTGAAACATGAATTCAGTCACTTGTACCCTCTTGTGTCTTTGTTAATTCAAGTTTTCTTGATGCTTCAACAAAATTGAAACATGGATTCTGAGACTATGTAAATTGGAATTGGAATTGTAACATTTACTATATGTAAATTGATTTTCTGCAGTGCTTTTAAATAGTTGGCCCAAATTTTAATATGGATTCTGAGACTGTAAATGAACAAGATGTTGAAAATTTTGAAGTGCCTATTGAATTATCTCAATCTGATGAACCAACCAAGAAGAAACAAAAAGCAACAACTTCAGAATGTTGGAACATTTTCACTAAGATAGAAGTGGGTGATGATGGGATAGAAAGAGCAGAGTGTAAAGCTTGTAAAACAAAGTATAAAATGGGGGGTAAAGCATATGGGACATCTCACTTAAAGCGTCATATCTCAAAGTGTAAGTGAATTAAATTTGAAGATGTTAGTCAAATGATGGTAGACTTACAAGGAAAATTGAAGTCTCCAAAGTTAGATAAAATGGTGTCACGTCATATGTGTGTTGCTGCAATTATTGAGCATGATTTTCCATTTAAGTTTGTTGAGTATAAAAAGATTAGAAGTTGGATTAAGTATTTGAATCCTGATGTACTCCCTATTTCTAGGAATAATGTAACATCTGATGTCCTAAACATTTACAAGAAAGAGAAGGAGAAGCTAAAAAACATGATGACTAGTATTCCAAATAGAATATGTTTAACTTCTGATTTATGGAGCTCTTGTACCTCTGAGGGTTACATATGTTTAACTGCTCATTTTGTTGATGTTGATTGGAAGTTAAATAGTAAAATTCTTAATTTTTGTCATATGCCTCCTCCTCACACTGGATTTGACTTGGCTTCAAGGGTATTTCAATTTTTGAAAGATTGGAAAATAGAGCAAAAAGTTTTTTCTCTCACTTTAGATAATGCATCCACCAATGATAACATGCAAAACATTTTGAAAAATGATCTTGAGAACAAGTGGTTGGTTATTATGTGATGGAGAGTTTTTTCATATTGGTTGTTCTGCACATATTTTGAATCTTATTGTTCAAGAAGGATTAAAAGTGGCTAGTGATGCCGTGCATAAAATTAGAGAGAGTGTAAAATATGTGAAGGGATCGGAGGCTAGGATGATATAGTTTAAAGAATGTATTCAATAGCTTGGCCTTGAGTCTGATGGGAGGCAATTATGTCTAGATGTTTCCACTAGATGGAATTCCACTTATATGATGCTTTGTAGTGCTCTCAAATATCAACGGGCATTTGGAAATTTTCAATCAAAGGATCCTAAATACAAGTGGTGTCCTTTAGTAGATGAGTGGAGAAGAGGAGAACAAATTTGTGAGTTCTTGTTACCATACTATAATACTACAAATTTGATTTCGGGCACTTCTTATCCTACCTCTAACTTGTATTTCTTGCAAGTTTGGAAAATTTAACGTGTTCTTATTGAGAGTTTACAAAGTGAAGATGAGGTTATAAAGAGTAGGAGGGAAATGATGATGATGAAGTTTAAGAAATATTGGGATTAGTATAGCACCATTCTTGCATTTGGAGCAATTCTTGATCCACGTATTAAGTTTACTTCATTGAGTTATTGTTATTCAATAATTGATGAATCTACTTGTGAGGAAAAGATTCAACATGTGCGAACAAAGTTATACATGCTCTTTGAGAGGTATTCAAACCCAAGAAACATTAATAATGTTGCCTCTATTCAGAATCTTCAGCCAAGACCCTAGACTAGTTCTTCAACCATGTCAAAGGAACTCAATGGAATAAATCAAAGAATGTTTGGTGTAAGTACATGGTTATTAATTATTATTATTATTATGTTATTATATAAGTATGTACTGTTTTATGTTGTCTACTTCGTTGATTTTATTTTATTTTTTTTGTGTTCAACTTGTCATATGTAATAGGAATTTAAATGCATAGTAATCAACTTGCTTCTAAAGTTGGAAAGTCACAACTTGATGTTTATTTGGATGAGCCAAACTTGGATTTTCAATACTATGAAGAGTTGGATGTCTTGCAATGGTGGAGGGATAGTTATAATCGCTTTCCAGAATTATCCATAATGGCTCGTGATGTGTTGAGCATTCCTATCACTACAGTGGCTTCTGAATCTGCTTTTAGCATTAGATCACATATTATAAACAAGTATAAAAATCGTCTCTTGTCAGAAAATGTCGAAGCCTTGATTTGTAGTCGTAGTTGGCTGCATGGGTTTGTTGAGAATGGTAGTTTCTTTAATTTCATAATTTTCCATTGCCAATTAATTTTCTTTTAAATCATCATTATCATTAGCTTATTTTAATTTTTTGTTATAATTTGTAGTTGAGGATGATGAGGATGGCTTTTGTGCTTTAAACATGGATTCATTTGTTTCCAAGGGATCAAATACAATAACTATTGAAGATGCTTAGATGCGACCACTTCTTCAATTTAATTATTTTGCATTTTGGAAGTTGTAATGTTTCTAACTTGTTTATTTGTAAATTTTAAATTTAATGTATGGATGTTGCTTTGCTAACTTTATTATAATATATGGATGCTAAGGTGTAGACTAAATCCCTATAAGTGTTACTGACTGTTTTCAAATTGTGATTTCAAGTTCTCCTTCCATTATTAATGTGATTGACCAATAAGTGTTGCTTACTATTTTGTGAAACCATGGCTGATAATAGTAGATTTTACATTTAGTGCTTCATGAATTCTATTTATAATATATTTTGATATGTTCAGGAGTTCTAAGTATTACTGGTGGATTTAATCCATAATCTTGATGGTCTAAAATTCCTCTTTGCTCCATGTTTTCACTTTACATTCATCATGTATCATATCATTTTTTTTTTATATTCCCCGTTGCTTTGTTTCTAGTAGGCATGTGTTTTAATTTTATATTAAAAACCATTGTTATAACTTATAACAAATTAATTATATTTTTTAAATAATTTTTTGACTTTCTTTTTAAAATAACTTTTTTTAATTATTTTGGTGGGTTGATGGCTAGCCCGCTGGCCCACTAGCCCACCTTAAAGTGGGGCGGGCTAGCATTTTCAGCCCACTTTTCAAAAGTGGGCCAGCCCGGTCTGTCCCATTTTTTTGGTGGATTCGACCAGTCCGGCCCGTTTTGGGTAGGCTGGTCCACTTTGCCATCTCTACACATGACAGGGAAAGGTCTATGTTCCTCAACCTAAAGCCAGTTGAAGGAGGAGCGATTTCCTTTGGAGGCATGGGTAAGGGGAAAATTATTGGTATAGACAACATTGGTATTTCCTCTCTAGCATCCATAAACAATGTCATATATGTTGAAGGTCTAAAGTATAACTTAATAAGCATAAGTCAATTTTGTGACAGTGGTTATATTGTTTTCTTCAACAAAGTCCAATGTATAGTCAAGATAGAAGATGACAAGTTCTTCTTTATTGCTAGACAACACAACAATCTATATGGGATTGATCTGATAAATCTGAGTAAACATATTGCAATGTGTCTGCTTTCTAGAGAAGATGAAATATGGATTTGGCATAAAAAACTTGGGCATGTCAATCTAAAATATATTTCAAAATTATCTAAAAAGGGTTTAGTAAAAGGATTGCCTAAAATTTGTTGGAAAATACATCTTCTCTGTGAAACATGTCATTAAAGGAAAAAAAAAACCAAAAATTCTTTTAAATCTAAAGATGTTGTTTCCACCATCAGACTGTTACAACTATTGCACATGAGTCTGTTTGGACCAACTCGAATGTTGAGTTTGTGAGGTAAGAAATATGGCTTTGTATTAGTTGATAACTACTCAAGACATACATGGGTTTACTTCCTTGCACATAAACATGAGTCTTTTAAGGTCTTTGAGACATGCTATAAGAGGGTTCAAAATGAAAAAAAAATACATTTCTTTTATCAGAAGTAACCATGGAACTAAGTTTGAGAATGCTGAGTTCAAATCATTATGTGAAAAGAATGGAATTTTTCACAACTTCTCTTCAGAGAGAATACCTTAACAAAATTGGGTAGTTGAAAGGAAAAATATAACTATGCAATAAATGGCTAGGACTATGCTTTGTGAAAACTCACTTCCTAAATACTTTTAGGCAGAAGCAATGAACACAACTTGCTATGCTCAAAACAAAATATTGATAAGACCATTGATAAAAAAAACTCTTTATGAACTATGGAGAAAAAAAAGACCCAATATTTCATACTTTCGTCCATTTAGATGTGAGTATTTATCCTTAACACTAGAGATCAACTTGCAAAGTTTGATTCAAAGGTGGATAAAGGAATCGTCCTTGGATATTCTGACACAACTAAAGCTTATAGAGTGTTTAAATCAAGAACTTTAGTCATGGAAGAACCCATTCATGTTAAGTTTAATGGTGGTCTAAAAATTATTAAGAAGTTATCAAATCTTGAGGATGATTTTGCAAATATGCAAATTGGTCCGTCTATTGCACCCAAGGTAGATGAAGTCAAATAGTTTAATGAAATTCCTTCTCAGATTGAAGTGTCACCTAGCCAACAACCTTAGATGAAGGATGGGAAATTTGCTAACTACCACCCTCAAGTTCATATCATTAGAGATCAAACTGAAAGAGTCAGAACTAGATCTTCATCAAAGATCTTGCGTTTTACACTCTCGTGTTTGAATTACAACCTACAACAATAGGTGAAACACTAAAATATGTTTGATTGGATCATTCAATAGAAGAAGAACTCTATTAGTTCACTAGAATGATGTTTGGACACTTATTCCCAAGCTTAGAACAAAATCATCATTGGAACAAGATAGGTATTTAGAAATAAGTTGAATGAATAGGTAAGGTGGTAAGGAACAAAGCTAGGTTTCAGCTCAAGGTTATAACCAAAAAGATGATGTAGACTACCCTAAAACCTTTGCTCATGTTGTTAGACTTGAAGTTATAAGAATCATGATTGCCTTTGTTGCCCATAAAAATATAAAGCTTTTTCAAATGGATATTAAAAGTGATTTCTTAAAAGGAACTGTATGTCAAACAACCTCTTGGGTTTGAACATCATAATCTTCCAGACCATGTTTTCAAACTTAAAAAGGCTTTGTATGGTCTGAAATCAGCACCACATGCTTGGTATGATAGACTGAACTCTCTTCTTTTAAAAAAATGGTTTTATGAGAGGAAAAATGGATACAACTCTTTTCAGAAGAGATATTGGCAAATATTTCATTATAGTTGAAATTTAAGTTGATGATATTATTTTTGGATCTACTAATGAATCTCTATGCAAGGATTTTTTTTTTTTATCTGATGAAGAGTGAGTTTGAAATGAGTATGATAGGAGAATTAAGTTCCTTCTAGGGCTTTAGATCAAGATGGAAGGTATAAAACCAATGAAAACACCTATGCATGCTTCCAATTCTCTAAGCAAAGACGAACCAAGTAAAGCAGTAGATCAAATGATCTATTGAGGTATGATTGGTTCACTTATGTATTTGACTGCTAGTAGACCTGATATTATGTATAATGTATGACTGTGTGCTAGATTTCAGTCTGATCCTTGAAAGTCACATCTCAAAGCTAATAGGATGATTTTACGCTATCTAGTAGGATATACTAACCAAAGTTTGTTCTATAAGAAAAATCAAGATTTCATGTTGGTAGGATACTGTGATGCACACTATACATGAGATATAGTTGAATGAAAAAACAGAAGTGGTGGATGTCACTATATCAGACCTTGTCTGATATCCTGGGTAGGTAAGAAGCATAACTGCATCGTGCTATCTATAACAAAAGCTGAATATGTGTCTGCTTCAAGTTGTTGCTCATAACTACTATGGGTATAGTATCGATAAGAAGATTACTCATAGTTTTAAGAACAATATACCAATATATTGTGACAACACTATTACAATCAATTTATCTAAGAATCCTATACAACATTCAAAGGCTAAGCATATTGAGATAAGATATCATTTCATTCGTGATTATGTGCAAAAATGTGTGTTTGATATAAAGTTTGTAGACACATATCATCAATGGTCCAATATCTATACTAAGCTTTTGTCTGAAGATCTCTTTGTCTGTATTAGGGAACATTTAAATATGGTTAATTTATAAGATTGATTATGTATGCTACACTGTCTCAAATGGCATCATCTTGAAGTCTTTCATTAATATGTTTGGACTAACGTGTATTCAAGTGTACAAATGGAAGATGAAGCATGTTCATAAAGATAAAAACCTTTTGTCTTCTCTTAAAAGATGTGCATCGCCCTTTATTCCAGGATTGAAAAATAGTTTCAAAACATATTAAATGTAATTTGAACCATTATTATTCAGTTCTCATTCTCTTTTCGAAAACATATAAAAGGTGAAGCTAGGTATTCAAAAGACTTTTTTGAAATCTCAAACTCTCAAACCATTTGAGCTTTTGCTCTCAACTAAGAACTCAAACTTTCAAAAATCTAATCTTTGCTTTCAAAAAAATTCAATCATTATGAACAATGGAGCTCAAGAAAAGCAAAGCTGTTGTGATTCCATGAATCAACACTAAGGAGGAGGCCAAGAATAGTTTTCTAGAGGATTCCTTCATTCCTAGACGATGGGTGAATTTCTAAAGTCTAGAAGAAGATGGTTTCCTCATTAAAGGATTTGTTGATCGAGTTGGTGGACTACATTCCTCGAGAATTTTAGTCCCTGGCATTATGGTCACTATCCCTTGTTTTGTGGAAATGTGCAACAGGACAGAGTCAACATCAGAGGCACCGTCAATGGAAAGAAAATGATAATCTTTTTTGTAACAATCGTTATTGCATCTGGATGTGTAGAGGAGGGTTTGGTGTTTGACAAGGACTAGGAAAAGGAGATAACTTAGGGAACCATGGATATCATGCTTTATGGTGGTCCACGCCTAGTCACAAATGATAGGAATGCAATGATTAGCTTCCTAAGAACTACAAACTTAACCTATATGTGAAGACTAATTCATAGCTTCATGTTCAACATGGTGGTGCCTAGACTTAGGTCGCGAGACTAGGTCAGTGATAGGGATTGATTTTGTATGTATAAGGTTGTGGTGGGAGATAAGGCGAACCTACCTTTAGTCATCTTCTATTATTGGATATAGGTCTTCAAAGATAGATTCAACCCCAAAGTGAAGTAGAATCTTGTCCTTTTTGGGATGTTATTCACTCATACCATGAGAAACATTGGAGTGGATGTGTTTGCTATGGAATCATCTACTGAAGCCTCACAACCTAAAGGGGTACCCTTCATAAAGATGATAATTTCTAATAATTTTCCAAAATATGCTCAGAATCATATTATGAAAAAGGTCAAGAAGGAGCTCAAGGAGTAACCACAGTTTGTGGTTGGTCAGACAATGGGCACTAAGGATCAACCTCTCGATCTTGAGTCTGGATCTGCATCTCAACATAGACAGAGGGAGCAACCCCAACCTATACCCAGCCAACCCAAACCCAAACTACCCACAAAAAGAAAAGACCCCCCCAACCTTCATCTGAACCCAATCCTTCAGACCAAGCCAAAAAGCCAAAGAAACAACCATCTTTAGACCCTAAACCCTCAAACCTTAGAACAACCCAAAAGTGGAATGCTCCAAACTCCAAGTATGAACCTGAATCTCTACCAACAACCAAAAGACCAACCATTAAAATCAAACACCCTCAACCCCAACCTCAACCTACATCTCCCTCACCACCCAAATTGCATGAATCTGTATCTCAAATTCATGTATCTCTTGAACCTCAACCAGCCTCACCCCTAAAGGATAAAGAATCTGATGTTGAGATTCTTAAAACCCCTACACCATAACCCTCACCATCTCTAGCATTTCTACCTCTATTACCACCTCTATGAACCCCTCACACCTAACCTAAACTTTATCTTTCTCCCATCAACAGAAAGAAAGCTACAACCTTTGCTAAGGTTAAGAAGTCTCTAGATGAATCACACAAGAGAGCCAAGTTGGATGAGACTCAGGAAAGGAATGAGGTATTGGTGTTGAAGAATGTGTACTTGCATCTATGAAAGCTCTATCAGCTAGGGAGCATAAGAAGAAGTTAGCTGAAGATGCAAAAATTGCTGCCTTTGAAGGAAAGTTATATGAAGAAATTTCACATAAAGTTGTTTTGAAATCTCTGAAGACATTGTCTGTTGAAGAAGTTCATAGGTAAAGTGCGAAGGAACCTATCATGATGGATATAGATGGTGAGCAAGTTCCTAAAGTTTTGATTGTTGAGTCCATACAGGCACAGTTTGAACAATAGATAAAGAAAGTTAAGACAGATAAACTGGATAGTGTTCAATTTGCAGCAGAACATGTTGAGATCTTGTCTTTGGATGCTACTCAAAGACAAGCAAAGATGGAAGATACCTACTGTTCCTGAGAAGACATAGATCCTATAGAGAGGGAATTTCTTGAGGAGGCCTTACTTCAATATGTTATTAAAGCATCTCTTGCAGAAGTAGAGGATGATGTTGTTGAAATATATCCTAGAACTACAACTATTCGACCAAGGCCAGTGTTTGATGCAAATGAATAGCTTATCGATGTTGCTCAATCTCATACAGTGGATGCTGACAGACTTAAACACTTAGAGGAGATATTTGAAGCACCAAATCTCTCTCCTTAGAGGTCATGATACACTGTCTGGAGTGAAGGAATATCATGATGTTAACGGAATAGCTTATCAAAGTGGTAGAACTGTTTAATAGGCTTGAAAGAAGATTGATGAGGCCAACTAAACAATGAGAAACATAGTGGATCTTATCATCAAGACTTCCTATTCAGAAGCAACCAAAGATCATTATACATTTTAATCTTCATACCATATTGTATCATGGTTTCAAAGGATACATATTTCTAGCATGGTAGACATGCAATAGAGTCTGGAAGGAGAAAAATAGAATTGGTTCTGACATTCTTCATCCAAAATGCAAGAGGTAGAGCTTGATAAGCTTAGTTTGTTGGACCTATGAAAACAAGGCTTCCCTGGGATAGATCCTTTCAATTATCTCTACAGCTACACAAGGGAAGTACATCCTGATGAAGAAGTCGGTGCTTTAGGATGTTATGGGACAAGGGAACTAGTTTTTCAAGAGTTTCCTACTAGGCAGACTATTATTCCCAATCCCAACAGTCTTATATTCGAGCATAGGCCAACAACAAGAAAAGTATATCCTCCTAATGCCACTTTATGGAAAAGTATAGATGTTGAACTATTTGAAATGCCCTTCTCTACTCCTTTGGATCTTTAACAATTGATGGGTCTTATCTGTGCCCTCAATGTTGCTCTTCCTTGGTATAGCGCCAAGTTTGGAGAGACTTTTCGAGCTGAGGACATTCTTTTGGAGGCACTTAAAGGTAGTCTAAACTTCCAAGACTAAGAGAATCAGATTATGGTCATAAGCTCAAAACAAAGTTGTTTGCATACAGGGAAGAAATTAGATCAATAAAAGCTTTATTTAGAAGGATCCAAAGGCTGACTCATATGCCATTTATGCTTAGGTCACAATTTTCATGTTTAGTTACTTCAGAGACTTGGTTTCAGATAGCAATTGATAAGCCTGTCTTGTATCAAAAGACCAACTACTACAAAAGCAAGGAGTGTTGAGTGAAGAGGATGAATATGCTCCACCAACCAGATATGTCAAGGTTCATCCTGAAAGACATTTCAAACATGAGCTTGAGGCTTTGAAGCAGAATACTAAGCTTACAAGGCCGGATTGGTTTGCCATGAAGCGGTTTTGCAGACTCAAGAATCATTGCTCTAGTTTGGAACCTGATAAGAAACCCCTTGCAGATATAGTTCATCATGAGATAGGGCATGGTCTGCTCATGGACAAGGAAGTTCTCTAATGTGCTTGATCATACCTTCTCCTTTGTGGTGTTCATGCCTTACTCTAAATTCACATTCACTCATCATGTGGAGCCTATCATTGAAGAAGTGGAGTCTGATGTTGAAGATGAAGCTACTTCTAATGTCGTGGATGTTGAAGTGTATGATCCTCTGCTCTCAAGGGAGTATGTTTGTTTGGTGATTTTTGAGAAAAAGGTTAAAAAGTGGTTTCTTATTGATAAACCACTTTTTGAGTAATACTTTGAGTGAGATTTTGTGCCATTTTCATGCATTTTATTGGCAAAACTCACTTTTGGGTACTAGTGTTGTCTTGTAGAAGTATAGCTCAACAAAGTGAAAGAGTTGGAAATTGCATGTTTTCTAAAGATTTGAAGAACTTTGTCACTTGACTACGACTGTGGTACATTTAGCACGATCGTGGTAAGCAGTACGACAATGGTAATATGATGACTCCCCTTCTAAACAGTGTTAGCCTTTCAATGACGACTATGGTGAATTCACCATGGTCGTGGCTTGCACCATGATGGTTACAGTCATTCCACAATGTCCTAGAGCTTTAACATCACAATTTTCGACCACGGTTGTGGTGGATTTAGCACAATCGTGGTGGATTTCAGCACAATCGTAGTGCGCTTTTCTTGTTGATATCTTTAGGAAGCTATAAATAGGGATTATTTTCTGTATCTTTTTTTTTTATGTTTTACCTAATTTATAAATTGGAGAGAACTTTTGAGGGGTTTGAGAGTTTTGAAGTGTGGACTACACTATGAGGATGGATCGTGATCATTGCTCCTACCTTGTGGTATGTTTATGCTAATTTCTTATAGGCTTTCTAGTTTTACTTTGATCATGAGTGGCTAGTCATCCTAGTTCGAGGGTTATGATGTAACTATCTAATTGGATCATTTCTATATTCTTAATGAAATTCCTTAGTATTTTTTGTTAATTAATTCTCTTTCTCATTTTTATTGTTTGTTTGGGAACTAATCAATCACGTGCTTAATCAAATATAATATGATGATGATCTTCGTATGTTTGGTAGACCTAGGTAGAAAATATTTTAAACTAAATTGCATAATCAAACTATTTGGGTAATCTCCAATAGATTAATTATTCTTTGAATTAATTATATCCTTTGACTTAAATCAATATATCTATGATCATTGAATATTGGTTTAAGACAAAGAGCATCATTAGACCTTGATCATAGGCTTTTGATTGACTTTAGGAATCGGTAATTAATTGTGATAGGAATTTCATAGGAACTAGTATTGGGAAAAATTAGTAATAATGAATCATAATTCCCAATCATTTTTACTATCACTTAAATCGCTTTTCATTAAACCTTAAAGATTTCATAAAAGTTATAATAATTTGGTTTGAAATTTGATAGTTATGAATAAAAATTTGGTCCCTTATTTATCTTGATTGTCAATTAACAACCTTCAAATCATTTAAAAAACCAATCAAAATTTAAATTTTAAATATTTTGTTTTTTCTCTCTCAAGATTTTCTTATTATATGATTCATGTTCGTTCTATCTCTCCCTCTCTATATATATATGTGCTCACATGTTTTAGAATTTGTATTCACCGTCATCTCTTTGTTTCTTTTTCTTCTTTACCTTTTCTTTTTTCGTTTTCTTTATGTTAAATTGTTGTTATTATTTGTTTATATGAAATAGTGCATATAATTTTTTTACGTGAATTAGTGTATAGACCTTGTATCGCAACCAGGGTTCTAACGGGATGACGAAAATTCAAAACAATAAATCTAAAAAAATGTATGTCCCCACCAATATTTTTCTTTAGGAAAACATTGGAAAACCCAAAAAAAATCTTCAAAAACCAGATTTAGATTCAGTAGTTGATTACGCATACGGAAGTGTTAGCATCCTATAACGATTGTTCTAAGAATTAATTTATCTTCAAAAATGAGAATTATTAACAACTTTTAAAATATTTATCTCACACTTAAAACAGTTACCAATTATAATAGAAAATGAGAATTAATTTATCCCAACATTTATATTTATGAGATTCTATGTTTTATCTTATTGGGCACGACAGGGATAGTTCGCCGGTCCTAAATATCTTCTGATACCATGGCAAATCAGAGTTCACATTGTTCTTGAATTTTTGTATTTTAATTGTTTTTATTTTATTATATTAGAATTTTTTTAGTTGCCACAGCTTGTACGTCCTAAAAGAACAATTGACAAAGGTTTTACATCAAAGTCAATCTCTTGAAGTAAATTAATGTTGATTCAAATGCTTTTGTTGTTTTAGATTAAATTTTTGGACATCAAATGTCGCAATTTATGTCCCTGAAACTTTTGGGATTAAACAGATGTCACATCCAATTACCAATTTTCTATTAATAATTCATTATCATCATATCTTAATTAAATTAGAACAAAATTTTATGTGGCAGTTTGAAATTAATTTAGATAATTTCAAGCATACTAATATGTCACAACTTATGTACTCAAGAATTTTAATAAATAAAGATATCACATTTAATTATCTCTTTCATTTAAAAATATTAATGTTTAATAGTTTTAATTATAGAAATTGAAATCAATCATAGCTATAATTAGATGGAAAGTTCATTTGAATAAAGATGGACTATTTACAATTTTATTACCTTTTATTTAAGATTATATTACAATCTTTGTTATTATAATAGGTTCTAAAAGTATCTTATTAAAAATCTTCTTTATAATAAGTTTTCGTTAGGATGTTGTTTTGTACGACCATTATATTTTTTTGTTTCTTTTTAAAGCATTATTATCAATATAAGCTCTAATTAGTGATTATTTGTTTCTTTTGTGGATTCCACACGAAATGGACTTTGAGGCAAAAAAAAAAAAAAAAAATTGGGCCAGACCCATTGCAAGACAATCAGATGCATGTGAAATAAAAAACAAGGAACAACAATACTAAAACCTAAATGTTAATCCTAAGTATCACTAAACATTGAAGCAGCTCTCCACTAGTAGAGGCTAGGAGTGGCTATGGTGAAGAGCAAAAAGCCATGTTGTCGTGGCGTGGCGCGGCAATGGCGGGTGTCTGTTTTGGTTACGAATGTCGTCGATAAGGGTCATGCAAGGGAGATACGTGAGATATTGGAAAAGGGGAAGAACCATATAGTGGCATAACTAAGAGAGGAAAAGTTGTATCGTCACAGTGTGACGGTGGTGGGGATCATTTTGGACATGCAAAGGAGATGTGCGAGACGGGAAGGGGAAGAGAGTCGCAGTGACGGTGCGTGGTGGTGTCAGTGATTCCGTCACTACTTGAATCGATGAGTTAGAAGAAGCAGGTAGGAGAAGGGTTCCAATATGTTGATAAATTCTAGCCATGAAGAGAGCGAAAGAGAAGAGAGAGAGGCTTCCGAAAATCACTCCGACACTTGAGAATGGCGGAGTGTAACACCTTGAAATTTTGATAACTGAAAATAGATGTTTGATGTATTTCTTGTGTTATTTGATTATTTGATTAGTTTAAATTAGTTGAATTGTTGTGTAAATTATCCTTGTGCAATTGCATGGTGTGGATGTTAAGTTATGTGGAATTTGTTTGATCTGCATTGAAATGTGTGATTGATAGTTTGACCGAAAACTTATATCGGTAAAACCACAATCTCGAACTTATTAACCGTTGGATTGCCTTCAAATCTTAACAGTAGGTTCACAATCCATCTCTTCATGTTTTGACCGTTGCAATTTTTTTAAAATAACAACTTTTGATGTCCCTCTAAGCGGGACCAACGGGATAAGCGCAATTCCAAACAGAGAGAGAATTACGATGAGCGAGACGCGCTCGCTAAGCGGGCATTGCAACTTATAAATATGTCCAGCAGCGTGGAAAAAGGCATTTTTCCTCTTTCTTCTTCTCCAAAACCCTCACCCAAGTCCTAATCCTTCTTCTCCATCACTCATGACCACCGGTGACCGCCACAAGCCTTCGTTGCTCATCGCTGGACCACCGCACGGAGAGGAAAACTTTAATCGGATCAGAATCTCCAAATCTCAACTCAAGGATTCGATAGAGAATGGAGCCTCCAATGCTCCTTTCTTGGTTTCTTCAGGGTAACCGTGTTTTCTATGCCTTCTCCTAGCTAGTTTGAACCTCTATTAGTATCTTTTGTGATTTGGGTACTGTTATTGGGCATTTTTACACTTCGTTTGAAAGACCTTTCAAAAAGAGACATTGTAAAAGTTACCATTTTATAATATTGATGTCATTTTCATGACCTTTGTTGAGCCTCGGTCACATTGGTGTGATTGGAATTTCAAAATGACGTATTTTTTATGTGGACTCTCAAAACATCATTTTAGCCCCTTTTAAATTTGAGTGAGTATTTGACCCTGAATGTTAATGTTAACATTGTCTTTGAAATCTATACTAAATTATCTTTGATTTGGTATATAGAGCTCTATGTTTGGACCAAAGTACGTGAACTTGAGAGATCTCAAAACGACGCTACAAGGAGCTAACAAAGAGATATAGATAGGTGAGGGGAGTTTATTATTTGTTTACAGCTTTTGATACCATAGTTGGGGTCAGGGAACCCAATTGTGGAGATGTATGTTTGTCCCTGTTATGTGCGGATTTTCAAGAAAAACTGTGTTTTAAACTAATGGGATGTCATATATTTGTTATTGATGAATGAAATTGTGAATGATATTGTTGCTGTAATGATTAGATTTTTTGGGAAAAGTCTTAATTATAGAGGAGAAAATTTTATAAATTTATTCTCATATTTACTTTTTTTTATTAAATTTTAAATGGGCATGAGTTTGTTTTGTATATCATGGTATTATGGATCATGAATGTATAGGATTTGCGTTTTCTGAAGACCTAGGGAATGTGAATCCCAGGCACGTGTTATATGTATATATGTGGAATGCGATTAATTGTGATGTCGATAATATTGAAATGAGATTATGTTGATGATTATATATGAGATGATGTTGATGTTGATGATGACATTGAGATGAGATGATGTTGATATTGATGATGACATTGAGATGGAATGATGTTGATATTGATGATGACATTGAGATAAGATGATGACATTGAAATGAGATGATATTGATGATGACATTGATGAGAGATGATGTTGATGTTGATGATGTTTTTGTGATGCATGTATGTTGTGTATATACATGGGGGGTGCAGTTACTTGTCCTAGGAGGGAAGATAATTGGTTTAAGAATTTTAAGCATCCCTGGATAAGGAAAATGATTGCTTAGAATTTTTAACTATCCACGGCCAGTGCATTGATGATGCACATGTTTCATACTTCATAATTGTATAGAAATAGTATAAATGGTGGCAGTAAAGACCTATGGTTTTTCTGAGGATAAAAATGCAGGTACTTGAGGGCATGTCACTCGGTTTGGAACTCCCTTGTGACTTTGGCTGATCAGCATGGAGGGAGTGGCCTGTGCACGACAGGGTGACCTTGACAAGCTACTGCATCATTTTCCTAAGTGAGAGTGTCATATAGGCATGCTTAGGCTATTTCCTGACGAATGGTACCATATTGCATTTGAAAGTTAAGTCAGCTGCATGCATCATTCTGAGCATAATTGATTTGAATTGTGAAAAAAGTCGATGACTAGTTGGTATAGTGTATGTTGAAATGATTGGTTATTGAAAATCATTATGGTTATTATTATTGTTTTCTTGCTAATCATTGTCATTTGGTATTTGTTTAATCTTGTATAATGAACTCACCCTTGCAATTTTGTATTGTGTGGTTGGTAACTGTGATGATCGTGAACCTTCGTTCGTGGGAGCCGATGAGCAGCAGAAGGTGATGTTGGAGGGAGATCCTTTTTTGTTGGAGCTGTCAAGCTGACGTGATAACGTTGGAATTCATTTTGGAAAAGAATTGTGTTTTGTTATCACCTCTTTCTTAGTTGGTTCCGTGATTCTTTTTGGTTGGGCATGTAAATTTCAGACTTAGATACATGTAAAACCTGAATTATGTTTTGACATGGGAATGACATATAATGGTTCAATATATATATATATATATATATATGTATATGTATATGCGTGTGCGTGTATATGTATTTATTTATTTACGTATTTGTGCATTGACTAGTGAGCGTATTATTGCGAAAAATTTACTCTCAATTTCATAATCAAATTAATGGAGTTTTCATTTAAAATTGAAATTAAACATTTAGAGTAGTGAAATCGTAGCGACGAAGCGGTTCGTTACACGGAGCACCACCGTTTGAAGTACCTGAAACACACTAGAAAGGGGTTGAATAGTTTGATGGATAAAAACTTTGTCTTTTAAAAAATTTGAAAGCTTTTCTCAAGAAAATATCAATGGAAGATGGGTTTCGTCCAAGGGGTTCGAAATCACTTTGTGTTTAAAAAATAGTTCACAAAACACATACACAATAGTGTAGAAGTAAACTCTAGAAATAAGCTAGTTATATAGAAGTATTAAAGAAAACACAAAGATTTTATACTTGTTCACCTTAACTCTTAGGCTACGTCCAATTCTCCTTCAAAACTTTAAGGGTTCCACTAATCAAAACTTTGATTACAACCAAGTATTCTCTTTGTAACTTATGGCTACTACAAGTACTCTTTAGGTCACTTCTGGCACTACCCTTAATATCTCCTTGAGATTAAGACCATAGTATTTTTTGTCACAAAGCAACTCTCGGCTTTCATAAACAATATATTTTTGATAGAATATGTATTCTAATCATTCAAAGAGTGTTTATACAATAAGCTCAAATACAATGGAAACTTCCTAACATAGCAGAGCTAAGGTTCACTCAATTTGCTTAAGTTTCTTTTCGTTCAATAAAAATGACTGCGTTACAACACTTTTTTCATTTTGACTGAGATGATTCTCTTGTCATTCAACAACTTCATTATGAACATCTTCAAGCTTTATATAAACTTTAGAGCTTCAATCCGTTGAGAGATCCCAGCTAGTCATTGTCTAACAGCTTGGGTGCTTTACATGTGGCATGTTACTATCCAGAGACAGTGTGAGGATCACAAACATCTTCTGTAGTGTATCTTTATAAAAGTACATCTTTCCAGTGTCGCCTTATGCTCAGAGTTGACTTTCAACATACAATTCAAATACAATGTTAATAGCATAGGACAAAAGGAATGAAGAATCTCAAGACAAGACAATTAGAAACTTCCCTTTTGTGCACTATGGCACGAATTGCCTATTGAACCATGGATGTTACTTTCTAATTATAACTCTCAGTTTCAAGAACAAGTAACAGTTCCATTGCCTTTGGACTATGAGCCAAATACTAAAGCACTTGTATTCATGGGATTGGATGTTGAGATAGTATTGTCCAATGACTGATACTTTAGCTATCGTCTAGAGTCTTTCTCCTCATGCTTTCGGCTTGTATCTTATAGAGATAGATAAACCTGTAGCTTAAGCATGAAAGGTTAACACATAAAATTTATACTTTGTTAACATCAAAACCTTAGGAACTTAACTGTTTGGTACAGTTGATGACGACCAAGGCATGAACGCTTGGATTAGATCATTTCCAGATGCAAATTTCAAGACTCCTTAGATAGTTGTTTAGAACTTAAAAACAAAAGATGGAGAAGATTAAGAAGATGATAATGAATGACGCCACGATCCATAGTGGAGCGATAAGTTGGAGGAGGGTTCGCCATAAAGGAAAGCTTTCTTAATAAGAATTGATTTGGGTTCAACCAAGAACCAAGAAGAAACTAAGCTTTTAATTCAAGCAAATGCTTAATTTCATTAATCAAAGTTGTGCCAAAAATAGAAATATCTGAGTACTTATAGAGCTAAGCCTCTAATAAAACCTAAAAACCCATAGTTTAGGCCTATTTCAGTCCACATTGAGGCCCATTACATAAATAAACAAGAAATACAAAAATCCTCGTAGAAGTCGTGCGATAAGTGAGCCACGCACGCTAAGACTAAAAAATGCTTTGCCAAGGAATTGCGCTAAGCACGACATGCACGCTAAGTGAGTCAAGGCATTGTGCTAAGCGAGACACGCACGCTAAGCCTAAAAAACTCTCTGCCAAGGAATTACGCTAAGTGCCATTTGCACGCTAAGCGAGCTACTCAACAATCTTCAATATGTTCCAACTCAGCTCCTTATGGCATCCTCCATCCTTGCCTTTGATAATTAGTCCAGCCTAGATTCTCTTGGTCATCTCTTCTTGTAGAAGCTTGGCATTGGACCTTATCATTGGACCCTTCAATTCATGGAGTGCTTCTAGGTCTTTATGCTCTTTGGATAGTCCTTTATCATCCCCTCCTTCTTGAAAATAATATGTCCTTAGATTTGCATTCAAAACACCTATATCATAAGAAGAAAGATAAGCGACATTAAAACTAGAACTTACCTTATACTCACTTGGCAAGTCAATCTTGTAGTCGTTGTCATTAATCCTCTCAAGGATCTTGAAAGGACCATCATACCTAGGTTGGAGTTCAAATTTCCTTTGGAAAAGAAACCTATTCTTCCTTAAATGTACCCAAACCCAATCTCCGGGATCAAATACCATGGTTTTTCTCCCCTTGTTGGCATGTCATGCATATTGCTCCATCTTCCCCTCAATTTGATTTTGCACCCTTCCATGGAGATCCCTAACAAAAGTGGCTATAGAAAGTCCATCCTTACTCAAAATAGAAGAATCATTAGGTAAGGAAATTAAATCAAGAGGGGATAATGGGTCAAAACCATAAACGACCTCAAAAGGAGAAAAATAAGTGATAGAGTTGGTTACACTATCATCAAGTCTAGGATGAGGATGTCGATACGTCACGATGATGTTATTGATGGGTCTACAATTCATGCACATCCTCCACATGCCATTTTTCTTGGGGACTAGAATGATCGGCATTGCACTTGGGCTCAAGTTTCCTGGGCACTAGAAGACAAACACATATAATTTGGAATGAGTAAATACATTTGTTGTCTAGCTAGCATCACTCTTTTTACCTCCTTAGGTTTGCTGAACAAACTCTCTTTTATCACTAATCGTTTTTCACTCTTTTTTTATTTTCGTTTTATTCTTTTTTTTCACTCTTTTTGCCATCTGTTTCTTTTCGACTTTTCTCTCTTAAATGACTCTTTTCTTCTTTGATTTTCTTTTCTTTTTCTCTTTTCAATCTCATTTTTATTTGATCCTCACACACCTCACTTGGAGACAAAGGTGAGAGAACTACCTTTTACCTTTATGTAAGAAAAAAATATCGATTAGTGACCCCATTGTGGATAACATCTCAATCATATTGTCAAGGTCTATCCACAACCGACTTACCATTGTCACTCAACCATTGCAATTTATAAGACTTAGGAGGAGGGTTGGTTTTTAAACCAAACATCTCCACTAATCTAGTACTTGCAACATTGGTACAACTTCCTCCATCAATGATAAAAGAACAAACATTTCCATTCACCACGCATCTAGAATGAAAAATGTTTTCTCTTTGTGTATCATCATGATCTTTGCATAAGTTTCGCATGAGTTGTCTTACCATCAAAAAATCTTCCTCTTTCGGTTGAAGAAAACCATCATCCTCCCCTTAACTATAAGAACTATGAGAGCTTTCAGATGACTCACTATCCACCTCTCCATTCTCCAACACAATCATGGTCCTTTTGCTTGGACATTGGGATGCAATATGACCCTTACCCAAACACTTAAAGCATTTAATGAAACTTGATTTATTGAAAGGAGTTTGACTAGGAGAAGTAGGATTACCTCTTGAAAACTTTATTTTAATATGTTAGGAAGAAGAACCTTCCTTCTTGGAAGTGTCCTTATCCTTCCAAGATGAATAACCATATGAAGGCTTCTTGTAGGCTTGTTTTCTCTTCAATTGTTGCTCCACTTTCACAGCCCTATGTATAAGTTCATCCATGGTATTGTAGCTTTGAAGCTCTACAACATCTTGAATGTCCGTATTGAAGTCATTCAAAAATCTAGCCATTGTAGCTTCATTAGTGTCTTCAATGTTTGCTCTTACCAAATAAATCTCCATCTCCTTGTAATAATCATCAATACTCTTACTTCCTTAATAGAGCCTTTGTAACTTGTTATGCATTTCCCTTATATATTGAGGTGGGACAAATCTCTCCCTCGTGATTCTTTTCATTATCTACCACGTGTCTGGTCTTGATCTCCTCAATTTTTCTCTTTTCATTTGCACTTGATTCCACCACACCATGGCATATCCCTCAAATTCGAGACTAGCCAACTTCATTTTTTTTTTCTTTACTAAAATTGTGACAATCGAAGACTTGGTCGACTTTCATCTCCCAATCAAGGTAAGCTTTCGGGTCATAAGTACTTAGGAACTTTGGAATTTTGACCTTCACATTTTTCATTTCATCCCTATTCCTCCTATACCTATGTCTTCTACCATCTTCATAGCCACCATCACTCCCTTGAGAAGAATGAGGTGACCGATGAGGCCTCCTCCTCATTATATCTTCCATTCTCCCACTCAACTCTTGAGTGCTTCTTTGTATCTCATCAAATCTGTCTCTCATCCTCCTTTCAACATTTCTTTGCAACTTATCCATTTTCTTAGCCAATGAAGTCATTTCTTAGCGATTCTAGGGGAAGGTGGATCACTACCACTGTCGAACACCATTGCAACAAGAAAAAGGTTAGTAAAACAAAACAATATTGGACCTTACCACTCACTAAATGTTTACACTCTTCAACACTTGTGTTTCACACTTGTAAGAATTTTTTCTATAAGTTTCACTCTTGTCTTTTTTTCCACTGTCTAACTCTTCTTTAGCGCTTGAGATCAACCAAATAGTTCAATTCAAGGAGTATCCAAAGTGAAAGATGAAACAAATCCAAACTCAACTTAAGAGGTCAAGGAAGAACAAAATCTCTAAGACAAAACCTTGGAAATTTAGAAGACAAGTAATAAAAGCTCAAAAAGAAAGTATAACTCAAAAGGAATGTCAAACAAGAAAAATAGGAAGATATAAAAAAATGCAAGATCATAGTACTAGAAAGCAATAATAAGCATACACTAGGAGAGAGGATTGTTAAATTTGACTATCACCTTTTTTTTTATATTTGGGTCCTCATATTATTTTTTAATATTTTCATATTGACCCCAAAATATTTTTTTAAATTTTGCTCGTTGGTCCTTCGTATTTTCTCTTCTAGGACCAAAATCTTTTGATATTTGCACAAATGCCCCAATGCTCTCCATACAAAATTGTTATGGATCAAACTCATAAATTTTCCAGCAGTGCTATGAGTTTCATGAAAAATACGAAGAACATGAAGAACAACCCATACTCAAATCAACTTTGAATTCAACAAAAAGATAGGGTAATTGAAGGCAAATGCAAGATAAACTCAGAAAACACAAAATTAAACACAAATAAGCAAGAATCAAATGAATTTCATTATCTGATTTTTTTGGAAAAAGTAAAAACGAAAATTGCACCTAAATTGATAGAAATCTTTTCGAATTGTTCTTCGGATTCAAGCTCTGATTACCACATGATGACGACCAAAACATGAATGCTTGGATTGGATTGTTTCCATATGCAAATTTCAAGACTCCATGGATAGTTGTTTAGAACTTAAAAATAAAAGATGGAGAAGATTAAGAAGATGGTAATGAATGACGTCACAATCTGTAGGAGAGCGATAAGTCGGAGGAAGATTCACCACAAAGGAAAACTTCCTTGATAAGTATCAATTTGGGTTCAACCAAGAACCGAAAGAGGCTAAGCTCTTAATTCAAGCAAATGCTTAATTTCATTAATCAAAGTTGTGCCAAAAATAGCAATATCTGAGTACTTATCTAATAAAACCTAAAAACGCATAGTTTAGACATATTTCAGTCCACATTGAGACTCATTACACAAATAAACAAGAAATACGAAAATCCTCGCAAGTCCTGTGCTAAGCGAGCCACGCGCGCTAAGTCTATTCTTTGTTACGAAGAGTCAATCAGAAGATAAAACATAAATAACAAAGATGAAAATATAAATTCTGTTATGGCTCAATCATGTGATGAATAGAACTTGCATATTCGATGCTACAATAGGAGGTTCGAAAAATAATAGAGCTTCCTTTATAAATTTTTATTATCATTTGTATAATCTTATCCGAAAAGGAGGTACGTACGGTAGAGGTTTTTGTATTCACTTGACAAATGTATTTAGACTTGGGTTTGGTACCTCCTGTACTAAATCAAAGTGTTTTTCTATTAATATATTCATTTTTGTCTCGCAAAATAAAAATAGATGATTGTTTTAAGGTAAATTTATCCTCTCTTTTTTTATTCTTTAGAATGGTATAGCAGAAATGAATCCAATAAATTAAGATGATCAGTTGTTCTATTGTTAATGTTAAATTTGAGTGATTTTGAATTGTATTTTTAATGATTTTTTTTTTATGAAATTAAGTGAAAAAATTTACGCATAACATCTAAATTATTTGTATTTTTATGTGAACAAAAATAATTAATGTATGTAATCAATTTCTAAGAAAATTATTATTTATTTCATTTCTTTTATCTTTTGATCATTATTTATAAAAATAATTAAATCAACTTTTTTTTAAAAGAAAAACAAAAAAACATGTAAAACAACAACAAAATAAATAAGATCTTACATATGATAACATCCCTAATAATAATAATTTTTTAGAATATGTGTATACAAAAATATATTAAATTTTTTATTGACATATTTACTAATACATTTATTAAAATTTAAACTAAATAATTAATAATATATTAAAAATTCAAAATAATATAAAAAATCCTCTTATAAATTATAAAATAAATTTAATAGGCCATCAAACATTAAGTTAGTAATATTATATTTGACGGTGAATCAATCACCTGTTGGCAATTCCCATTAACCAGAATGCGAGGGACTGCATAATAGCCTCTTTGGACGTGGCTAGTGATGACTTAATTATTTGGGACTCGTCCTCAAATGGTGTCTATTTTGCTCAAGCTATCTTTTGTTGGCTTTTGCGGGACTGTATCGTCAGGGACACTCTTGCTGGGAAGGAAACCTGAATATGGCTTCTCCAAATACCTGAAATTATTATGAGTATGTTTGAATAGAGAATTTTAATGAGAAAAGTAATTTATCAAAAATTTAAAATTTTTAATTTAAAATTCATTTGTTTAAATATTTTTATATGAAAAATTTAAATTTTTGGAATTTTAAAACAGAATTTTAAATAATTAAAAATATAAAATTTTAATTTCCTTCTAAAAGGTGAAAAATTGACATTTTATTCTTTTATAGAAGCTCCCATCGTATTACTCTCTACTCCGTCTCCATCGTCGACAAGTACTTTGACCTCCGTTACTCCCACGGTACCCACCTCACGCGCCTCTCCATGCAGGAGGTCATCACCACCGCCGACTAGGCCAAGCCTTTCCCTGTGAACCACCACAACGGGATCTACCTTATCCTCACCGCCAAAGATGTTACCATGGAAAACTTTTGTCTCGCTGTATGCGGCTTCCACTACTTCACTTGTCGGTTGAAGGTGGGCTACACGCTTCCCTTAATTGTGTTTATTATTTTTTAAATTCTTATCTATCACTTTACCCTATGCATCATACCTAATGATGATGTATCATTTTTTTTTATTTCTTTACTTGACGATTTATTATTATTATTATTATTATTATTATTATTATTATTATTATTATTATTATTATTATTATATTCTTGATCCTTTTTTCTTTTTTATTTGAGTCCCTAAACTGATTCATAATCACCAAAATTTCAATTATCTTCTGTAAATGAAGGTTTTTTTATGTAATTTTATAATAAAAAATACTTCTATAATTATTTATTATATAAAAATTTTAAAAATAAAGAAATTCAATTTCTTTATCCAAACACAAAATATTAAAAAAAATTAATTTCTTAATATAAACTTAAAATTTAGAAAATAAAAAATTTCAATTAAAACATTTAAAATTCTTAAAATTTAAAATTCTTGAAAATTTTAAATTTTCTTACAAACATTTTTTTTTTGTTAGGCTCTCAAAATTCTCTTTCTACTAACTTTTATTGTGTGCAGCATCATGTTTCTATGGATCCATCCTGTCAAATGTTTGGGCCCCATCAGGAAACTGACTTTCAGCTCTTTCGGGATTGTAGCAGTTATGTCCAGATTTGGAAGGATGTTTTACTATATGTTTCAGTTCCAGTCAATGGCATGGAGTTCACGGAGTGGCTTCGTCATAACGCAACGGGAGATCAAGCTGGCACCCTCTTCGCTTCTACTTGTTGGACTATCTAGAAAGCAAGAAATGCGAATATCTTCAACGATACACTGTGGAAGCATTGGTTACTTGTCCATCAGGCTCGCTTCTACTTGTTGGACTATCTAGAAAGCAAGAAATGCGAATATCTTCAACGATACACTGTGGAAGCATTGGTTACTTGTCCATCAGGCTACAACTCTTTGCAAGGAAATTCAGCAAACTTTTCCAACTAGTCTGTCTCGTCGGGGTCAACGACTTGTCTCTTGGATCCCTCCCACAGGCATAACTCTAAAGCTTAATGAGGATGGAAGCGATTCCGACAATCCAGGAACTTTGGTGGTCTCCTCTGTGTTGGATCAAGCAGGAAATTTAGAAAGTTGTAAAATTTATGATAACTTTTTAAAATTCAATTAAAATAGGTAAACTCCTTTTTGTGAATCACCATTCTCTCAAAATTACTTCTTGTTTCTAATTTTATGAACAAATATGCTGGTAATTTAATGTTGGATCAAGCTCTCTCTTAAGGTATTTATAAAAAGGAAATTCCTTCAGAAGGTGATCACTATGCACAGAGCAATACTCAACCAGTGGGGTGAGATGTGTGCACAGTGTGAATGGAAATAAGAGAGAACGAGAATGTGTGTACCTTTTTCTCTAAAAGCATCCCTTATTTATATTGAACTTACCTCTAGATTAGTTGTGGATTCCTTCCGATAATCACGGTCGGGATCTCTAATGGCTTGACCTTACGATCTTTGCAGTTATTATCTTCAAGATCCACGATTTTATTTACGGTTGTAGTCAACAGTCCACGATTACGAATTCTTAATGGGCCTTATTACTAAGCCCATATATAAAATCCATAACAGTGGCCCCCCAGCCCGGTTGTCAAGGCTTCTAGGCAATTGGGATGTACTAGTTTGCGCCATCCTTCCTGATAACTTAGACAATTAATGGTCTTTTATAAGTGTCTATTAACTATCATATGCCGGGGTATTCTGTACTTCACCTCGGCCATTCCTTCCCGGTTTCTGCTTCATGCCAATTTATTTCCTTACCGCTACCGGGGTACTATGAAGTACTGTTCCACCGGGTTCATTTGGTCGATTCGTCCTTGTGACATACCGTCATTATGTCTTGCCGTAACTGTAGCACGTATTCTGCACATTTAATGCACGTCGCTTCATTACACGCCCTAATCATGACGTTTGGATATATTTGTCCTTTTTACCCCTAACTACAGAATGGATTTTACTCCTCTGCCCCCACACGACGTTTCATTTCTGCCAGCTATATCACCACGCTGTTTCGTGCTTCCGACGGTTACATTTTCTTCTTTATTTTTCAAATTTCCTTTCTTCTACTCATTACCTATCGCAAGCATTATGCGCTCATTTCCCCTTGCCAACTTTATCTGCATTTGCGCGTTCTTCCTCTTGTTGTTCATCACCTTTCACCACCAAATTCTTCAAGACTCTCTTCACACTAGGTACCTTCATTACCATAAACTTCCTTTTACAGTTTCATTACAATTTTGTTCTTATCATCGTTCTATTCGTACATCATCTATCACTTTTGTTTGATTTCTTCCTGTTTTTGAGTTTTTATCCTTGAGTCATTTTCTGTGTTCATCATTCTTGTAATTTCTTTGTATCCACCTGTGTGAAGTTCTATTTCACCTTTTTCAAAAATAAAACTCACTCCCAAAGAAGAAGCACATCTACGAAAGATAGTTACCCCCAAAGTTGGATGGTGGTTCTTTGGTCTTCCTCTTTCAGAGGAAGAAAGGGAAAAAGACCTCTTGCGTGCTGATTCTGGTGGTTCTTTTGCCACAAAGAAACTAACATTTCTGGTTCTTCTGCCACCAAAGATGCTAACGTTTCTGAACATAATGTCCCTTTTGTACCACAACGAAATAAACCCAAATCTAAGTTTAAGGATTCTTCTACTACCAAAGAAACTAACATTTATGAACATAGCGTTCCTTTGGCACCAAAACAAAATAAACCCAAATCTAGGTTTAGGGATTCCTCCGGCAATCCTTCACTTTCAACTTTGAACCCCACACCACAAACTCAATATCATCTCTAGAACAAAATAATTCCTTGGATAGCTCCTTTAAAACCCGGTTGGATCCATGCTTTGACTGTGTTACTGAAAGTTGTTATCATTTAACTTCCGGGATCGATTCGATGTCCGATTCAATACTTGGAGCATGCCGGCACAATCCGGTTCTTGTTCCCAAACCAAAAATTGCACCCTAGAATGAGGCGCTTGTGCAGAGAATGCCTCTTTCTGTAAAATAAGAGAACACTTCACACTTAAACAAGAGGGGGGGTGAATTGGTTAGCCTTGGTAAATTTAAAAATTTCTTTCCCAATTAAAATATCAGAGTTTAATTGCCCTTTGGATCTTTATCAAAAATCAATAAAGAAACTTTATTCAAACACAATCCAAGACTTGTAATGCCTCAACAAGCAAATCAAACTTCAGTAATCACACCAAGAATTAATCTAACATGCAGT
>PYAF01003273.1:170576-196027 GCA_007407185.1 Glycine tomentella | reverse complement strand
CTCATAATGATATGTATGCATGCTTCTATGCTTTGTATGTATGGTTACCTGTTGAATAGATCTTCTGGCCAGTTAGATAGATATGGACCTCCCTAGGAGAAGAGCGCACCTCCTAGTTTGGTTTGCTCACGTAAAGGGTGATGATGATCCCTTAAGACCAAGAGATAGGTGGTCCCGTCGCGGTTGAAGCCTATTCTCGGAGGTGCCATATACGTGCATCCATGCGTAAGGGGTAGCTCCCGATGGGATGGCACGGGTGTGAGTACCGGTCTCACACTGAGGACTGAGAGTCCTGATGCTGATGATGATGCATCTTTGGCGGTGTAGTTCTGTAGATATACATTAGAGCTAGATGATTGACTATGTATTGTTATGAGGGCTGGGAGGCCATTGATTGTGATGCCTTTGATGACGTGTGTCATGGAAGTGAGCCAGGGAGGAGGAGAAGTCTCCAAGAGCCCTGAGCTTACTGAGATGTGTATCTCACCCCGTGTGGGGATTATGTTTTTGCAGGAGACTCATCTGGCAGAGATGACGGTTCCTAGGGCAGAAGGCCCCAGTAGGGACAGCTGTTGCAGCATTTTACGAGCTAGGAGGCTCATTTTGTATATGTTGATATACCTTGTATCCCTTTAGAGGGAAGACATATGTGTGTGCACATATTGTGGTTATGTTATGTTTTGTACTTGGATTGTATATGTTACGTTTGCCGTCATGTGAGGAAGTGATCTGTGCGATCAGGGCGATGTATGCCTATTCTTTTTTATAACCACAAGTGTGGTTCTGATGATGTACATTCGTACATAACCAGTTTTAGTTATGTAATTATGTTTCTCCTGCTATATCTGCTGAGTTACTTGGTTATCTGCCTTTATGTTATCTGGATCTGAGGGGCTAGTGTTGTTTATGGCATTTCCGTTCTGTGGGTGATATACCGTACATAATGAATCAATAAATATGGTTTTAAAAATAAAATCGTTTCCGCAGCTTTGTAATTAAAGTAATTACTGCGCTTATCTGATAAAATAACACCGAATGCATACGAGGTGTTACACGAACTGCCCCCTCCAGCGTCGGTTTCTTCTACTCCTCCTCCCTTTACTGATGCTTGCGGGTCTTCACCGGTGGTGACCTCGAAGAGCTCGGCCGCATTCAAGAAAATGCCTTTAAATGTGCTACTTTAATGCAAAGTCTGGCAACTCTGAAAACCAGGCATAGCAAATTAGCGGACGAGCTCCAAGCCTCAAGGGAAGAAACCCAAAAAAACACACGAGGAGCTCCTTGCGTCACAGGATTCTAACGCCTCTTTACGCCAAGAACTCCAATCTGCCTTGGACACTGCTGAAAGTGCACACTCGGCTTTGGAAACAACTCAAAAGAAAAACTCGATGCTGACCTTGCACTTCAATGAAATGAAGACTGTGCAGGAGAAATCATAGTTGAAGTGCAAAGAGGCCGAATCCAGGTTGCACTGGGCTGAATCTCAGCTACGAGTGGCCAAGGAGGATGCTGTCTTAGCAGGGGAGGCCTTAGCTACCGCAGTGGAAGAATCCTTCAAAAACACCCTTGAAAAAATACGCTGTTTGAACCTGGGGATTAATCTTAATACCACCGGTATGCACTTCCAGCCCTATGTGGATGATGGCAAGCTAGTCCTTCCTTCTCCTCCTGAAGATTCCTGGTCTCGATTGACGAGGATCCGACTCAAGGAGAAGAAGTGACCTCTACCCAACAGGCTGATGTGCAAGTTCAAACCCCGGGAGAGTAGGTGATTGAAGGACCAGGATGTCGGTTTATCTTGTAACTCGTCATTTATTTCAAGTTTTTTGAACATTGCCGAGTTTGATCCTGGCTTTTTGTAATCGACAAGTTATTATTTTTATTTGACGTATTCGTTCCTTTACTCTAAATACGCATAAATCCATACTAATCCAAATTATTATGAAATTATTTGGCCAAAAATGAAAATATCCTTCTCGCGCAGAACAAATATTCGTTTGGTTCCAACGACCAAGTATTTTGTAATACAGATCATTATTTTATGTAACACGATCCAGGTTGTGCTTCCCAGACTTGATCCGACAACGATGAACATGCAATATGTAGACCTTTATTTTAATTAAATGGCCCTACATTTCAACTTGATCAGGGTTTGAATAGTGCGTCATTCATTGTCGAGATATTAATAAGTATGATGCATCGTGTGCGCCCAAGTTTTTACAAATGTTATAAAGCGATTCTCGACCGAATTATAAATAACTCATGACTGTACATAGATAAGTCTGCAATCTCATCATAAAGATAAGAATATTTATTCGTAAGTTTCAAAATGATTCTCAATCAAATTACAAACAATTCATGATCTCAATGAAAAAGGACAATATGAATTCCGAGTTACAACCTTGTTATCCCATGGCTCATACCCTCAATAAAAGAGAAACACATGAATGAAGTCTTACATTGTTAATTCCAACAAAGGAAAACAAATATTTATTATGCCAGCTTGCGGCTTATTGCTCCTTCCAATAAAGCATTAGACCCGGATTTAACTATAATATATTTTCAGCTTGTTCGCGTCCCATGCTTGTTTTATCATTCATCCATCGAGGGTTTCCAATGTATAAGCGCCTTGTCTGAGTACCTATGAAACCCAGAACGGTCCTTCCCAATTAGCTGCTAATTTTCCTTCTCGAGCATTCTTGTTTCCAATGTCTGCCCTTCAAAGTACTAAGTCGCCTTTCTCAAAATACCTCGGCTTTACTTTCTTGTTATACTTCACAGCTGCTAGTTGTTTTACTAACAGATCCCAACAGTGTGCAGTAATGCGGACTTCGTCTGTCAAATTGAGTTCAACGGCCAAGGCCTCATTATTCTTCCCTTCACCCTCTTGGAGTACTTGCTTCCTACGCAAGATAATTGGCCGATCGCTGCTGGTATCATTGCTTTGCAACCATAAGTCATTCTGAACGGGGTTTCTTTGGTAGACGTTTGAATCGTAGTTCTATGTCCCCATAAAACATAATATAGTTGCTCCACCCAACTAGAGTCGACTTCATGCATTCGCTTTTTCAACCCATCTACAATCACCTTATTCCCTGCTTCTGCTTGACCGTTGGATTACGGATGTTCCACTGAAGCAAAATGGTGCCTAATCTGGAACCCGACCATCATTTCTTGGAACCGTTTATCGATGAATAGAGTTCTATTATCTGTTACCACTTCACCTGGAATCCCTAACCTGGAAATGATGTTTCATTCGAAAAATCTCTGTACTCGAGCTGACGTGATAGTAGCGAGGGGTTCCGCTTCGATCTACTTTGTGAAATAATCGACTGCCACTATAAGCCATTTTAGTTGTCCTTCCACCGCCTTGAAGGTCCTAATAAATCCATTCCCCACTTGAAAAAGGGCCATGGAGCCGAGATAAATTGCAACTCGGCGGGGGGAGACCATATCAACTTAGCATGTTTTTGGCAACTTTCACATTTTTTGACATGCCACATCGAATCTGCCGCCATTGTCGGCCAATAATAAATATCCATCTTGAAGGGCCTGTCTCGCTAATGCCCTAGCTCCCATGTGTTGGCCATTGATTCCTTCATGTATCTCAGATAACACATAATCAACTCTATCCGGGTTCAAACAAACAAGCATTAGGGTGTGCAATTCTTTACGGTACAATTCATCTTCTATAATTGTATACATGGCTGCATCACGCACCAATTTCTTGGCCTCCATCACGTCATCCGACAATAGACCCTTGTCTAAGTAATCAATCATAGGCCTCCTCCAGTCTTCAGCTGTCGAGATCATCATTACACACATTGGTCTAGAAATTTCCTGTTGTATAACAGTCCTATGATTACCCGGGCTCTTGGTACTTGTCAATTTTGATAGGATGTCGGCCCTTGCATTTTCTTCTCTAGGGATATGACTCACCATTACTTCGTTAAACTCAACAATGATCTCCTTCACCCTAGTCAAATATTTGGCCAATAACGACCCCTTCACTCGGTATCGTCCCTCGATCTGGGCTGTGACGAGCTGAGAGCCGGTGAACACCTTTATTTTCTTCGCCCCTGTTCCTTCACCTGAAATAACCTAACAATCAGTGCTTCATACTCTGCCTGGTTATTCGATATTGGGAAATTTAATTGAAGAGATTGCTCAATAACCACCCCTTCCGGATTTTCAATTATGATCCCGGCTCCGCTTCCTTTCATGTTAGACGATCCGTCAACGTACAATTTCAAAAAAAATTCTATATCTCTACTAACCGAAGTTAGTTCCATAACGAAATCCACCAAAGCTTGAGATTTAATAGCATGTCAGGCTTCATATTTCAAGTCAAACTCGGACAGTTGTATCACCTGGTTTATCATCCTTCCGGCCAAATTCGGCTTGTGTATTACTTGCCGAATTGGCTGATTAGTTCTGACAACGATCGTATAGCTTTGAAAATAAGGGAGAAGCTTCTTCACAGCGACCATCAGGGCAAAGGCCACCTTCTCCAACCTCTGGTACCGTAACTCGGAGTTTCGGAGGACCCTGCTTACTAAATAAACAGGTTTTTACGTTTTGGGGGCTTCCCTTACCAGTACCGCACTGAGTGCTTCATCTCCCACAGATAAGTATAAAATTAATATCTCCTCAGGTTCTGGTTTCGATAATACAGGTGGGGAAGCCAAACATTTCTTTATCTCCTAAGGAAGCGCCTTCTCTGCTGATTTCGGAAGGAAACGCGTTAAAGAAGCCAGCCTTCCCATCAATTACTGAATCTCTTTCTTGTTTTTCAGAAACTGCATGTCCAACACGACTTTGCATTTATCTGGGCTAGCTTCTATTCCTCTATGGGTTAACATGAACCAGAGGAACTTCCCACCCGAGACACCAAAGGAGCATTTAAGTGGATTTAAGCGAATATTATGTTCTCTTAACCTGCTAAATGTTTCCTCCAAGCCCTCTATATGATCATTTAGGGTGGTTGTTTTCACAATCATATCATCAATATAGACCTCGACGTTCCGACCAAGTTGGTGCTCAAAGACCTTGTTCATCATCCTTTGATATGTGGCCCCTGCATTTTTCAACCCGAAAGGCATAACATTATAACAGTACTTTGCCTTGTCGCCTATAAAAGCTATTTTTTCTTTATCTGTCGGATACATGGCTATCTGATTATAACCCAAGTATGCATCCATGAATGAAAGTATCTGGAACCTGGACGAGTTATCCACAAGCTGATCAATATTTGGCATTGGATAAGCGTCCTTAGGGCACATCTTATAAAGTCGGTATAATCTGTACATACCCTCCATTTGTCGTTAGATTTTTGAACCATTACTACATTTGATAACCACGTAGTGTACTGGATCTCTCGTATGAACCTAGACAACTCTTTAATGTGCGTGGCCAAAGGTTGTGTTCTTTTGGGGCCGAGTTTCCGTTTCTTCTGCTGGACCGGCTTTGCTCCAGGGTACATAGATAATTTATGGCAAAAAAATTTTGGATCTATCCTCGGTATTTCTGATGCTTTCTAGGCGAACATGTCTTGATTTCTCTTGAGGCATTCCGTGAGCTTGACTTTGATGTCTGATTCAACCATTTTCCCGATCTTGGTGATCTGTCAGGATTGGTTTCCTATCTGTAATTCTTCCACCTCTCCGGCCAGTTCTGGTCTCCATTCCTCTGAATCTTCCCTCATGTCGAGCTCTACCATATTTACTGGTTTTCCGGGTCGACGCTCTGCCATTTCTCGACCAATGTGAACCCCTTGACGCATCCAGGGTGGTGAAGATGGACCACCCTCACTTTCCTTGACCGTATTATAATAGCATTACTGGGATTCTTTTTGGTCTCCGCAAATTGTCCCCACCTGATCCTTGTTCCCTACAAATTTTATTTTTTGATGTTTGGTAGACATCAAAATATCCCACTTATGGATAGTTGGTCTTCCCAAGATGATATTGTACGGTGAAGGGAAGTCGGCCACAACAAATTTGACTCTTTCCGACTTGAACGTATCTTTGGTTCCTAATGTCTTCCGCAAGTCAATGGAACCTTTAAGACTGGTATTTCCTCCGTTGAAACCTATCAACAGTGTCTTACATGGCTTCAAGTCCTCCTCGTCCAAATTCATCTTTTTGAACGCACTCCATAGAATAATATTTACAGAACTGCCATTGTCTACAAACATTCTTTTAACCCGACAATTGGCCAGTGTTCTAGTAATTACTAGGTCATCCTCATGACCTGACACCACATCTCTCATATCCTCCTCCGTAAAATATAAAATAGGAGATTCTGGTTTGCTGGTTTTCCTGTTCAACCTAGGTTGCTCTCTTAGTGAAAGAATTTCTTTCAAATACTTTTGTCTCTGATTAGCAGTGTCTCCTCCTCTTCCCCAGGCTCCAGAGATGACATTGCACTCAAACTCTGGCTCTGGAAATCCATCGTCATTGATCTGCTTTTTCCTCTTATTTTCTTTTTCTTTCCCGGGTTGAACTTCGCCTTTGCGTTTGTTTTGTCGACCCTGGGTCTTTATCACGTATTGTCATAACCTTCCCTCTCTGACAAATTTCTCAATCGCGTCCCGGAGATCCCAACACTAGTCCGTTGTATGTCCTGGCCCGTTGTGGAACTCGCAAAACCGGGATTGATCTATCTCGACCTTGTTGTATACTGGACGGGGTCGCTCCACCTTCTTCATGTTGGTTAAAGCTACCTCCCTCCAAACTTGGGATCGGGATACATTTAATGGTGTATATTTTTCGTATTTTGCTTTATATTTTCCTGGCCTGAACTACACATCCGTTTCTACCTTGATTAGGAATTCCCTGATGTTGCCTCCCCCTTGACAGTGGGCTCCTCCTCCTAGGACTTCTTTCCTTTTATCTACCCATCACATTCGCTATTTCCATCTGTTCCAACTCCAAGTACTTTTTCGACTGGGCTCGAAACTTCATCAACGACTTCATCGGGTCTTTATATATGGATTTCGCAAATCGAGATGATCCATTTAGCCCGCTGAAATGAGGTACACGTGGACTTGTGTCCTCTAATCCTTGTACTGCAACATTGCTTCTTTAAAATGGTCCAGATAACTCTGTAACATTTCACCGAGTTGTTGTCGTATCTTACCAAGTGCGAACTCAGATTTCGGTTGTTTTTTGCTAGTTGCAAAATTCAGCAAAAACTTCTGGCCAAAATCTTCGAAGTTACGAATCGACCGTGTAAGCAAGGTATGAAACCATGTCTGGGTGGCTCCAGTTGAAGTGGTGACAAAAATTCGAGAGATGATCGGCTCATTGATTCCTCGAACACACATTTGCATATCAAATTCATCGATGTGCACCTGTGTATCCTGGGTTCCATCATATTTTGACAGAAAGGAACCATCAAAATCATCCAAATATCGGGCATTAACTATCTCATCGGTGAAAGGACTATTGTTGTGTTGTCCTCTACTATATTTCCTCCGATACACTCCTCCTTCCGTCCTTATCTGGGGCGTCACTTCGATAGCGGGATTCTGGTCAATCTGGGGCTTCATCCCGGGGTTGATTGGATGGATCGAAACTACCAGTTGTACGTTCTCCATGTTCTCATTGTCATGACGCACTGGGTTATTATTTCTAATGTTCACTCAAGATAAGCCCCCGATTTCAAATCGGCTAACCGGTTCTTCCGAATTGCCGGGATAATTTGTGGGAACAACCGGGACCTGATTGGCCTGGTGACTTGTCCTATTCCTGGCTGCATGACTGTCCTGGTATTCGTGATTTTCATTATGGACTGGGGTCTCCATATTCTTGAGACGTTGTTCCATGCGTTGTATACATTGTTCTTCCTCACGTTTCCATTCCACATTACGTTCCTCGATCTGGAACGTGATGTTTCTAATATCCTCCTGCCTTTGAAGGGCATATCTTTTCTCCATACTCATTATTCGAGCCAGGATCAAATTTAGAGTGTTACTCATGAGTCATTCAACTGGCTCCGATTCATGGGCTGTCGTAGCCACTAGATGATGAACTGGGTTTGGTTGATGAGTGTCAAAGATTACTCGTCCCTTTGGAGCGAGAGCTGAGAGCTGATGAGCGTCAGGAATTGCCTGTCCCGTTGGAGCAAGAGACGAGGCTGAGTCTGAAACCGCGTCAGGCACATGCATATTTTCATGATGAACCACGTTCCGATTACCAGGTGGTAGTTCTCCTCTTTCTGGCATATCAGAACGTGGTGGTAGAGACTGGTTACTTCTAGTGTTAACCATCATGAATCGTGGGATTTGAATTTTATAGTTTCCCACATACGATGCCAATGTTCCTAATATTGTGAACAGGGATGTCTAGCAAGTATGTTGATAATTTAATGTTGGATCAAGCTGTCTCTTAAGGTATTTATAGAAAGGAAATACCTTCAGAAGGTGATCACTATGCATAGAGCAATACTCAACCAGTGGGTGGGTGTGTGCACAGTGTGAATGGAAATAAGAGAGAACGAGAATGTGTGTACCTTTTCTCTGAAAGCATCCCTCATTTATATTGAACTTACCTCTAGGTTAGTTGTGGATTCCTTCTGATAATCATGATCAGGATCTCTAACGGCTTGACCTCACAATCTTTGCAGTTATTATCTTCAAGATCCACGATTTTATTTACGGTTGTAGTCAACAGTCCGCGATTACGAATTCTTAATGGGCCTTATTACTAAGCCCATATATAAAATCCGTAACACTTCTTAAACAAAGTTTATGAACAAGGAAAATTAATTAACACAACCTTTTAAAGCAAAGTTTGAATAAAAACAAATTTCAATTCCAATTGTCAAGTTGTTTGCAAAACTAAGGATAGAGAAAAGGAGAATCAAAAACAACATTTGTACTAGTTCAATCATTTCTGATCTACATCCAATTATACCCAACAACACTAGTCAAATATTTCAATTATGAATTTCAAATATTTACAAGCACATTACACAATTAAAGAAATTCAAAAAACTCTCTTCTAACTTACCCTGTAAATGGAATACCCTAAGAGTTGAAATCCTATCAACTTTATTCTTGGTAACCCTAAGCAAGATCAAACTTCAACAAAGAAAAGGATTGAGTACACCTTGAGTGCATACTCTTCAAGCTTTAACTATGATAATCAATCCATGATGAAGATTGCATGATTCGTAGGCATCTGAGTCTCTCATGAGGAATGAATTAAAAAAGAAAACCCTTTTATTAACTCTTAAAAAGTGATTTCAAAAGATAAGGTACATAAAAAGAGTCACAAGAGAGAAAGAACAAGATAGGGTATTTATATATTTTAACTAATAAAATCGCTATAATCGATTAACAAAACTTGTAATCAATTAATTTGATCAAAGACTCTTTGTTGTGCATTTTCAAAATTGTGGTAATTGATTATCTAAATCAACAAAGAGCATACATAACTCTTTTAGAAGCAATATAATTGATTGCAATATTTGGTAATCAATTATTTCTGAAAACAATAGTGAACACACAATAACCAAGAGGGTGGTGAATTGGTAAAAACAGAATTTTTAAAAATTCTTTTAAAACAAGCAACGTATTTAGGATCTTTATCACAATAAGAATGCTTCAATCAGTTAAACCACTCAGTTCAAGAATATAATTACTTAAAACTTCACTTGTTGAGTAATAACAGATTTCACCAAAAGAATCACAGATTAATATAGCTAGAAGATATTAAAAGAAAGTAATCAACACAAGAATTTATACTGGTTCACCTCTCAACAAGAGAAGCTACATCCAGTTTCTTCCAACCAACACTAGGTTAGAGTTCCACTAAAGCAAACTCTGTTCTTTACAAGCTTTTACAACTAATCACCTTTATCAAACCTAGATAAAGAAATAGAAATCTAAACCCTATAGACTTCTAATGACCAAGAACCAGATAACACTACTATGTTTTTTCCTCTAGAGAATCCTACTCTAGAAAAAGCTTTAAAGAACCTCTTTGATCTAAAAACTTACAAGAAATAAAAGTAAACAATCAAATCACTGCAAGAGTTTAAGAGAGATACAACCTCATGATCCTCAGAAGATAAATGAATGAATTTTACCAAACAAACTCAGGTTAAATGTAACCAATTCTTAGAATCAGCTCTCTTTGCAAAACTCTTGACAAATCTTGTTCAACCCAACATGATCGATGATGCATGAGTTTTGGGTTTTGAAACAAGACCAATGTAACTCGGAATATTTTTTCTTAGACTGTGAGAGATTTTGTAAGTAATGCGTATTTTGCAAAATCAAGTTCTTACCAAAACAAAAGACTCAACAGCTATTTATAACAAACTTATGTAACTGAATATAATTGATTAAATCGTCTAATTAATCGATTAAATCTTCATTTGTAATCGATGAAATACAAATATAATCGATTAAAATGTTCTTAAGCTTTCTGGAAAAGACATATGAACAATATAATCGATTAAATCGTCTTGTATCGATTAACGCAGATAATGTAGTATACATTACATGCTTATGTAATCGATTACGATTACCTTGTAATCGATTAAAACAGACATACTTATTCTATGTTTTTGTGTTGTGCAATCAATTACAATTTGCCTGTAATAGATTAATCTGTTCTTCATGGCTTAAAGTAATAGATTACCAATGTTGGTAATTGATTAAAGCAGTGCTAAAATGAGTTTCCAAAAACTTAATCATGAGAAATCAATTTATTTATGTAAACATGAAAACCTTTATGCTTTAATAAAATCATGTATGCATATTAATGATCATGTTTATGCAATGCAAGGATCATAAGACAAGCCTCTTAAACACTTAACAAATTACAAATGTCTTAGCATGTGAAAAACTAAAATCTTTCTTCTAAGGCACAAACTTCATCTTTGACTTGATCATCTTTCAGCTCTCCCTATATCCAACAATTTCGACTTCCAATGAGTTTATGTTTTTCAAAAGCAATGTAATCGATTACAGAAAATGACAATTGATTATCTCGATGTACATAACTTTTATTCTTCTTCTTGAAACAAGTATTGTGATTACCTTATATAGTGCATTGCTTTTAAAAAAACATGTGGATCTATCAATCTAAAATCATACATGATAGTTATCTAAGCATGTAGAAATGAATATAAACTAATTTACAACACACATGTCTAGTCTAAAAGAATCAATACAAATGTCACAAAATTGTTTGACATTAAAAAATATCAAAAACCAAAACTAAAAACTAGGTTTCCAAAACTTCAGTCAACACTCTAGCGTCAAGGTTTTGCGGATCATTGTGGTGTTAGAACGTGTCTCAATGCAGAATTGCTAGCTATTTGCATGGTCTTCAAATTGCCTGGAAGCCTGGCATCACTTCTCTGATATGTGAGTCAGACTCTTCCATGGCTTTGTCCCTTATCAATTTGGGAGTTCATACTGTGCATCCATATGCCCCCCTTGTGGCTCGTATCCGTGATTTCAAGCTCCTGGACTTTGTCTTTGGTTCATAACTTGTGTGAGGGCAATCAATGCACAGACTGGCTTGCTAAGGGGGTGCTTCAAGTCAGAATCATCTGCAGATTTGTCAATACCCTCCTTTGGGCCTCTCGACTCCTCTCTTTCAGCGACTGGTACAAAATGTCACAGTTTCAAAAACAAAGATAGGATAATATGTGAAAAATGAATTATTGAATTATTAATTATAGGTTTGTAATTTTTTAGAATTATTTGTGGTAAAATTAGAGTTTATGTTCGGATATGTAAATAAAAAAATGTCTAAATTAATTATTTTTAAGTAATATTTTTATTGCATAAAAGATTACTTTTGAGTAATATATCTTCTATATATATATATATATATATATAAATTAAAACAGTTATATTAAATGGAAGTGTTTTAAGAGTTATTTTTCGGTGATAGTGGTTTTTTACTTAATTTTTATTTCTTTCTTTTTAGTAGCTTTCCCATAGCGGCAAAAAAATTAAAATATTGCAATTTAAAAAAAATTACGAAAATATTGCAGTTTGAAAGGTAATTACAAATGTATAGCAAGCACTGGCACCTCAGCTGGGCACAACCAGTGGCGCCCCAGGGAGGCGTGACCCAGGCCCAGTGGCGCCCCATCCAGGCGCGACTAAGGTGGTGGCGACACGTGTCATTTTGAGGCGGAATGCGTAAAAACTTCGGAAGGTCATAACTTTTGACTGGAATGTACGATTGAGGCGAAATTGGTGGCCACGTGCTCAAAATTGAGAGGAGATGCCGCTGGAAAGTCCCCAACTTGGCCAAAATATTTTCCCAAAAGAGGCCTGTAAGTGTCTCAAAATTGCGATTTAATCTTCGAACCTCCAAAAAATTTCTTGTTTTCTAATTTTTATTCATTCAATTAGTGAATTGCATGCTATTTTTTATTTGTCTAATTACCTCTCTTAATTTCTAGCATTTTGATATAAAATATGCCTCCATCAGATATTTATTTACCAAAATTATGTCGTAGATTTTTAAACGATTTCGGTTTAACAAATTAAAAAATGACAATATTGTGGTCGCAACACTAACATCAAAAGTTGAACAAAATTTTACTATAAAATTGATAATGCATATAAACTTCGAATAATCATAAATTTTGATAAATAAATATCCGAAGGAGGCGTATTTTATGTCAAAATGCTCGAAATTAAGAGAGGTAATTAGACAAATAAAAAATAGCATGCAATTCACTAATTGAATGAATAAAAAATTAGAAAACAAGAAATTTTTTGGAGGTTCGAAGATTAAATCGCAATTTTGAGGCACTTAGAGGCCTCTTTTGTGAAAAAATTTTGGCCAAACTTGCCAGCGGCATCTCCTCTCAATTTCGAGCGCATGACCACTGATTTCGCCTCAATCGTACATTCCAGTCAAAAGTTATGACCTTTCGAAGTTTTTATACATTCCGCCTCAAAATGACATGTGTCCCAAAATGACACGTGTCGCCACCACCTTAGTCGTGCCTGGCTGGGGCGCCACTGGGCCTGGGTCGCGCCTCCCTGGGGCACCACTAGTTGCGCCCAGCTGGGGCGCCACTGCTTGCTATACATTTGTAATTACCTTTCAAATTGCAGTATTTTCGTAATTTTTTAAAATTGCAATATTTTAATTTTTTTGCCTTCCCATAGCTTTTAGACTTTTTTTTAAAGTTGTTTGAAGGTTATGTTAGGTAAAATTAAATAAAAAATTAACTGAAAGCTCAAAAGTTATCTGGTAACTGAAAACTAAAAATTTATTGATTATCCTTTTTAAATAAATCATAATTTTATTTTTGTCATTTTATACTTTTCAGATACTTCAATCGTTAATCCTACCAAATACTTATAGTTTAGGCTATCTTTGAAAAAACTAGTTAAAAAGTTAATAAAAAGGTGAAAGTTGGAAACTAAGAAGCTGGTAGAGGTGTTAAAGTGAGCTCAAACCCTTGAGCCAACCCGATCCTCCACCGATTTGGGCAGAACCCAACTCAAAAATTTCAAAGTAATTTTAATAATGTTGTTTAGTATGACTAATGTTTAGTATGACAATTTGGTATTTTTTAATTTTAAGACTTTAATATTGTTGAATTATGACTAATGCTTGAATGTTTGAATTTTAGTTTAAGACTATGGTTTGTTAAGACTTTTGAATGATATTTATGTATTTGAGACATTTGAATAATATTAGATGTTGGAATGATTATTTGAGACATTTTCCTATTAGTTATATTTGTATTTCAATCATATGAATGCTTTTGATGAAGAAAAAATGTCACTTATATTTTTTTAAAAAAGGACAAAAAATGCTTTTAATTTCTTTTTGTCAATTTGGTGAACCAACCCACCAACATGTGGTGGACCGGGCCAGGTTGGTATTTTCATGACTCACTTAAAGGTGAGAGATCAACCCGTTTAACTGTAAACATGTATGGGTCGAAAAACTAGCTTATTAAATTATGAGTATTCTGTAAAACTAATTATTGAAATAACTGAAAAGTTTAAAATAACAGGAAAATAATAAAATCATGATTTTTAAAAAGGGTAATTAGAAAATTTGATAAATATATTAAGAATAAAAAGGAAAGAAAATATAAAAGCTAGCATTTTAAAAAATGTTACTTTGAGTGTGTTTGACAACATTTGACCTACTTTTTAACTTTTTTTACTAGTTGGAAAATTTGTTTGACTATTTCATAAATGAGTTTTTCTAGTAGCTTCTAGTGATTTTTGAAACGTTATTTGAAGTAGCATTTTTATAAAGAAATCTAGCTTCTAGCTTTTCATATTTATTTCCTTTTTGTCCTTAAATATTTATTGGATTTCCTTTTAAATCTTTTCTATTTAAGGTAAAATTTTATTATTTTTATCCTTTATGTAATTTTATATTTTTCAACTACTCCAACATATAATTTTACAAAAACTTATGATTCAATAAGACATTTTTTTCAGCTTTCAGCTACTAGTTACTTTTCAACTTTCAACTACCAACTACTTTTCAACTTTCAACTAGCCTCAAGTAGCATTTCAAAAATTGTTATAAGCTATTAAGGCTATGTCCAGCAAAACTAGCTAAAAAGCTAGTTGGAGGTTGAAAAACTAGCTTAAAAATAATAAAAAAATGATTTATATTAAAAGGATAACTATGAAATTAGATAAATATATTGAAGATAAAAATGAAAGAAAATATAAAAGCTAGAAGCTAACATTTTCAAAAACGTTAGAGGCTATTAAAAAAAGTTTGTTTATCAAACAATCAAACAAACTTTTCAGGTAGTAAAAAAAGCTAGAAACTAGCTAAAGTGCCTTGTTGAGCATAGCCTAAAAAGCCACTAAAAAAATGTTTATCAAACAGTCAAATGAACTTTTTAACTTATCAAAAAAATTAGAAACTAACTGAAACGTCTTTCCAAACATAAACTTAACAAACTAGTTTTTCATTTTTCAGCTACCATCTTTCTATCATCAATTAGTTTTTTAGCTTTCAACTAACTTTTCAGCTTTCAGCTAATTTTTTTTTTTAACAAAGCCTATATTATATTTCAATATTTTTTTTAAAGAAATAAATTTTTAATTTTCTACATAGGTATATTGATTATTTTCCGGTCAAAATGTCATTAAATTATATTATTTTATTTTATTAGGCTACATTATAATTTTGATTCTCTTAATTTTTGATTTAGGATTATAATCAATCTACTTTTCATGATTTTAGTTTTTACATTTTAGAAAATTCACAATTTTAGTATAATCATTAGTTATATATATATATATATCTATTTTATTTTTATTTTTTATATTTTAATTAATTAAATTATTTATTGATGATACCTTAAATAAATGTTAGTTCTAAGTTTCAAGTGGATACAAATAAAAGAAATAAAGTATATATAAAATTGAGAATTGGAGTAAAAATACAAATATTTTATAATGTTGGCACTAAAATTGTAAAAAAATAGAAAAACTAAAATTGCATATTAATAATTAATTAAAGTGAGAATAAAATTATAATTTAACCTAATTAAATAACGCTTTATGTATAATTTTAAAAACAATTGTCACAATAATGAACAAATTTTAATTAATTAACAATTTAAGATTGACTGGTAATATATAAAAAAATGATAATATTAGTATTTTTATTTCTAATACTAAAGAATAGTAAAAGATAATATTACTATTGTAGTTATTTTAAGTTTTTTGTTCTGCTCAATGAGAACAGAATGTCCAACAATGATTGTTGGATAATTACTATAGGATCAGACTCTCTCTCTCTCTCTCTGAAGATGCTTATGATGTCGAAGCACCTCAAGGAAGAAGATCACAGAATGAATACACAACACGAGTGGCGTGCAGTGTGTGCTCTGTGTGAATGGAAAAGAGAGAGTCAGAATTGTGTGTACCTTTCTCCATGGAGGATGTTATATTTATAGGATACTGACCTGGACCCTGGAGGAGTGGTAGTTGAAGCCCATTATCTTTGTTATATCTTTCTATTGATATATTTGTTGATACATATTTGTTATATCTTCTATAATTTAGTGGATAGAATATTGGGTTGTTGAGAATTTGAATATTCGAATAAGATAAATGGGCCTATCTTTATTTATCAGTAACAGATGCCCCAGCCTGGTTATCTAGCACTCTGGATGACCAGGATGTATCAGTAGATAGGTCTGTATTAAGACGTTTCCAATCACTGCCGAGTTATCTCGTGTCTCTTCAATGGTAGCCTAAATAGCTATGATCATCGGGAAATGAAGCGTCTTCATTCTCATAAATGACACGTGTCCCGATCATTTAATGTTGTCATTTCTTTGCACGCTTTAATCATTTTCTTTCTGCAATAATGACATTTTTGCCCCTTCATGTTTTTTCACATCCGCCGGTTGCTTATTCCAAACCTTTTGTATTTTGGCGGTTATTTTCCTTTTTGTCTTTTGTGCCTTTTCCCCTTTCGTTTCTTCTTGGTGTTTTATTTCACTCTTTCGTCTTTGCAACTTCCGCATTATCACCCTCGTTTACGCCTTTCATTTGTGCTCTTTGCTCTTCACCCTCGCTCCCTACTTCTTCAGTCTTCCCCTCATTCCAGGTATTTTTCTTTTATGCTCATCTCTTATTTGCATTCCATCTACCATTTTGTTTCACGTGAATCTTGAGTTTCGCCTATCTTCCGTTTATTCCCTTTTTTGCTTTCCCATTCTTTTTCTTTTCTGAGCATTTACATTTGTAATCTTCTTCCATGGAATATTCTCCTGAGGAAGAAGAGCGCATCTGTAGAACTGTTCCTCCCCATTCTGCATTTTGGTTTTTCGGCCTCCCTCTTCCCGAAGAGGAGAAGGAAAAGGCCATTCTTCGGATTCCATATGGTTCTAGTAGTTCTAAAGTCCCTATTCCCAAACCTCCCAATCCTTCCAAATTAGGGTTATCATCTCACCAAAGGTCTAGGATACCTTTACCAAAACCTAGGGTCTCCTCTAGGATTTCCTTATCTTCAAGTAGTGCCCCTTTGAGTGATTCTAGAAAAGATCATGTGCCTGGGCAACATTTCAAACTCGATTTGAGCCATGTTCGAAATGTCTTGACGAGTTTCTATACTTAGCAAGCGTCGATCACAACAAACAAGCCGATGCTTTACTTGAAAGGTACCGACATAACCCTGTTATTGTCCCTGAGCCTTCCCCGAAAAAGACCAATATTCCAGTCTCAAACAGATTAAATTTTGGGACCGAGGTACCGATTTCTACCAAAGATACCCCAGCGTTGGTTCGAGCTCCGTCAAATCTTAGTTCTCCTCTAATGACCAATTCCCCAGGTATTTTACTAATTGTCGTTTTTCTATTGTCGTAGGTAATTATGGACTCGTCTCTTTTGGAAGTTGTCGAGGAATCCTCCGCTGGGTCTCACTCTCAAATTCTTCCTCCTGCTTTGACCAATAAATATCCTTGGGTTACCCATGAGGTGTTGCGCAACACCTCGTTCCTGGATCCGGGGAGCATTGCCATACTTCCCCTTGGGATTCATGAGGGCTTTAGCATTTGAATTCCCCGTCCGGATGAGCTTATTTGCTCTACCCGGGAAGGGAACGATCCCGAATATTTTTTCTTTTATAGGGATGTAGTTACCCGATTAGGAGTTCGCTTTCCCTTTTCTGATTTCCAAATGCGAGTGCTAGACCATCTTCACGTCACCCCTTCTCAAATTCATCCTAACAGCTGGGCCTTTATGCAAGCTTTTGAACTTCTATATCGGGAATTAGAAATCCCTTGCACTTATTCTTTATTTTTTTATTTCTTTACTGTTCATACTGGCCGATCGGGTAAAGAGCCTGCCGATAGGAAAGGGTGGGTCTCGTTCCGAGGTCGTAATGACCATGGTCATTCTGACCAAAGACTTTTTTCCCTATATGCCGAGTCATTCAAGGGCTTTAAAGACAAGTTCTTTAAATTTGTTGCTGAACCCGGCCATCATCCCTTTTTCTTGCGTGCTCCAGATTCATCTTCGGGTGCCTGGAAGTTTCCCTTATACTGGTTTCCCTTATACTGGACTTCCACCCATCATGACTTCCCTCCCTCTTCCCATCGTACTGATGAGACTCGATTGTCGGATTCCGATGCTTCCTCGGTGGCTCGTATAATGTCATACAAAGAATCACAGACCTGCCTGCCATAACTTATTATATTAAATATGGTTAGTTTGAATTCACTTTGATGATAATAGGAATAAACATTTAATATTAATCCTTGTTAACATCTGTTTTTATATTATTTTGTAGCGGTTGAAATGGATTCTGCCCCAATTTTGAGGCCTGACCATCTCGTAGCCCTCCATTCGCGGAAAAAGCGGAAGGTTACCAGGCGGAAAGGCAAAGCGAAAGTTAATGACCTTGTCCCAGCCCCGGTTTCTGCCGATCCTGTTCCGGAGGCTACCTCAGAAGTTCCTGCCCCAACTTCTTCGCCTGTGCATCAGATGCCAGTCATCAACCTCGATGTATCTATAGCAGATGTGATCCCAGAAATTCTAGCTACTAAATCATCAGAGCGTCGAAGTGCTGATACGTCGACTCCAGTGCCCGAGTCTTCTGAGCAAAATATTCAACTGGCGTCTTGAACTCTTTGGGAGAAGGGTGTTACTCAAGAATTTTTCAAAGTTGCTCGGGCGCCAAGGAGATATTCCGAACTGTGCCCCTATCGGCCACCGAGATTGAAGAATTGAGTATGATCGAGCTAGCCTCTTTGAAGGGTGCCACCTTGGTTGAAAGCTTGGCTACTTTAAACAAAAAAGCTTGTAAGGTGGTTGTCGAGCTTGAAGCTTCTCAAGATGAGACTCGGCAACTTCAAAAGGAGATTGACATAACTCGAGAGAATATGGCGGCGTCGGCGAAGGAGTTGGAGGCCTCTCGTGCCGAGGCAAAAGAAGCACGAGAGTCGGTGGCTAGAATGACTTCCGAGCTTGAGGCTTCTCGAGCTAAGCTTGGAGCTTCCCAAATTGAAGTAGAGTCCTCTCGTGCCAAGGTGGCCAGATTGGAACTTGAACTTTCCACTGCTCGAGGCAAGATCTGGGATGCTCATGACCGTTGTAACAAGTTAATCACCCTTAATGACAAGGCGGCGAAAGACTTGGATGACAAGACCAACGAGCTCATTTTCATACGGTCACAAGTAGCCCGGTCTACCGAAGCTTCTTTCAACAACGCTCTAGACCAGATTCATTTTTTGAACCCCGGAATTGAGCTAAACACCTCAGGTATGCACTTCAAGTCCTACGTCGGTGGTGGTCAGCTGTTGACTATCTCAGATAGTGATGAAGATGAGCCAAGCATGACGGACCTACCTGAAGGAGATCAAAACCGAGGAGATACTTAAAGGGCCGGGATGCCGGTTTTATATGTAATATCTTGTGACCTTGAACAATATTATTTCTGTCACCAACTTTATTTCTGAAACCTCGTACGATTTCGTTTACTTCTAATGCATATTTGCTGTGCTTTGATTTTCTCCGGCTTGGATATATATTTGTATACTCGGGTATTAATTTGGCTCCAAAGGCCAAGTATTATTTTACCCGAAATGTTAGTCGGGATTTGTGAATGTCGTATTTGAAATCATATTCCAGTCCTAGCAATTGTTAGTGTATTTCATAACATTAATCTATGGATGTAATTCTTTCGGTCTAGCCGATCATTCATCCATGAGTAAATGGTTATGTCGGCTTGATCAGGGCCGAGATAATACATAACAACGACTAGGCCCACATAACTTGTGCACAATATATATATATGTAAATTTCTTATAACAAGGATTTTATTGATATTCTTCGAAGATTACATAGATTTCATGATCTCAATGAAAGACTTGCACAGGTGTTACATTCTCGGCTTACATAGTCAATTAATGAGAAACACATGAAAGACGAAGTCGATTAAGGGAAACACACGGATGACATTATTATTAATCCACGATCCCTATGAAAGACTAAAAAGTCAATTAAAGGGAAACACGCGGTGAAAAGATTAATCCATGATCCCTATGATGGACTCGAAGTCAATTAAAGGGAAACGCATGGATTTTATCCCAGCTTCGCGCTTTCAGCTGTAATATATCTTTAACTTGTGAGCATTCCATGTTCGTTTGACATGTTTACCTTCCAGAGTTTCTAGTATGTACGCTCCTTGCCCCAAATTTTGAGTGACTCGGTACGGCCCTTCCCAATTTGGTGCTAATTTCCCATCTCGGGCATTCTTGTTTTCGATATCTGCTCGTCGTAGCACGAGATCACCCTTTTTGAAGGACCTCGGCTTAACCTTTTTGTTAAATTTCTGGGTCAACATTTGCTTCGTATATAAATCTCGATGATGTGCCGTGATGCGGACTTCCTCTATCAAATCCAACTCGGCGGCCAATACGGCGTTATTGTCTTCTCCTACCTGAGACATACGTTGCCTTCTACATGATGATTGGCCGATCTCCACAGGTATCATGGCTTCGCAACTGTACGTCATTCTAAACAGAGCTTCTCTAGTAGCTGTTTGGGTTGTGGTTCTGTATGCCCATAAAACATAATAAAGCTGTTCAACCCAGTTTGGGCCGGCTTCCTGCATTCGTTTCTTTAATCCGTCGAGAATAATTTTGTTTGCCGCTTCTGCTTGGCCATTAGACTGTGGATGTTCTACCGATGCAAAGTGATGTTTGATATGGAATCCGTTCATCATTTCCTTAAAATTCTTGTCCGTGAATTGTGTCTCATTATCGGTGATGATTTTCGCTGGAATTCCAAATCTTGCTGTTATGCTGCGCTCAAAGAATTTTTAAACGTGGGCCGAGATGATAATGGCTAAGGGCTCGGCCTCAATCCATTTGGTAAAGTAGTTGACAGCTATTATTAACCATTTCATCTGACCTTCTATCACCTTAAATGGTCCTAACAGGTCCATTCGCCATTTGTAGAAAGGCCATGGTGCCGTGATTGAATTTAGCTCGGATGGAGGGTTCCATAATATCTTTGCATGCTTTTGATAACTGTTACATTTTTTTTACATGCTCTGCTGCGTCTGCCTTCATCGTCGGCCAAAAGTATCCGCTATAAAGAGCTTTTAATGCTAAAGCCCTCGCACCCATATGCTGGCCATTAATACCCTCATGTACCTCGGTGAGTACGTACTCAGCTTGGTCTGAGCTTAGGCATAACAGCATTGAGGTGTGAAGGCCTCGACGGTATAATTGGCCATCGACAATTGTGTACATAGAAGCATCTCGAATCAATCTTTTCGCCTCTATTCCTTCATCTGGTATTATCCTTTGTTCTAGATAATTGATGATAGGCCTCCTCCAGTCTTCGGCTACTAAGATCACCATAATGCATGCAGGTTGGGCGAGTTCCTGCTGGATGACTGTTCTATGGTTACTCGTTCCTTTTGTGCTTGCCAGTTTTGACAATATGTCGGCTCGAGCTTTCTCTTCCCTCGGAATGTGGGCGAGGATAACTTCATCAAACTCTGCTATAATTTCCTTCACTTTAGCAAGATATTTAGCTAATAAAGGACCCTTGGTTTGATACCTTCCCTCGATTTTTGTTGAAACAAGTTGCGAATCGATAAAGACATTGACTCTCAATGCTTCCTGTTCTCTAACCTGTTTTAACCCGGCAATTAATGCTTCATATTCCGTTTGATTATTGGACGTCGGAAAATTAAGCTGCAGCGATTGTTCGAGTGATACACCCTCGGGATTCTCAACAATAATCTCGGCTCCACTTCCCTTGAAATTGGATGAGCCATCAACATATACTTTCCACACACTGTTCTCCTGTCGGGTGGAAGATGTCGGGGTTAGTTCTACCATGAAATCAGCCAGAGCTTGAGACTTGATGGCGTGACGAGCTTCATATTTGATATCAAACTCGGACAATTGGATGACCCAATTCATCATTCTTTCCGCCAAATCTGGCTTGTGTAGTACTTGCCGGATGGGTTGATTTGTTCTCACGACAATGGTATGGCTTTGGAAATACGGGCGAAGCCTTTTGGCCGTTGTGAGTAGAGAGAAAGCCACCTTTTTGAGCTTCTGGTAGCGTAACTCCGAGTTCTTCAGAGCCTGGCTCACAAAATAGACCGGCGAATGAGACTTGCCCACCTCTCTGACTAGAATCGCACTTATGGCTTCCTCTCCGACTTAGAGATACAAGATAAGTGTTTCATCGGGCTCTGGTTTCGAGAGTACTGGGGGTGAAGCCAAACATTTTTTGATCTCCTGAAAAGCCTCCTCACACGCCGGGTTCCATCCTATGTTGGCTTCCTTTTTAATAATTTGAAGAAGGGAAGGGCCTTTTCCGCGGACTTTGGGAGAAACCTCGTTAGGGCAACCATTCTTCCCATCAGTTGTTGGACTTCTCGCTTGTTAGCGGGAAATTGCATGTCAAGGATAACTTTACACTTGTCTAGGTTCTCTTCTATTCCCCGGTGAGTCAACATAAATCCTAAGGACTTCCCGGCCTTCAGTCTGAAAGCACACTTCAACGGATTCAAACATATGTTATGCTGCCTTAGTTTATGGGAGGTTTCTTCTAAATCCTGGATATGATTTCCACTTGCCGCTGTCTTCGTGATCATGTCATCGATGTAGACCTCAATATTGCGTCCAATCTAATTCGCAAAAACTTTATTCATCATCCGTTGATAAGTCGCTCCAGCATTTTTTAATTCGAAAGGCATTACGTCATAGCAATAATTTGCTTCGAATGCCGTTTTCTCCTGATCATCCGGGTACATAGGTATCTGATTGTATCCAGAGTAAGCGTCCATCAATGACAACAGTTGGAATCCGGCGGAGTTATCTACGAGTTGATCAATACTCGGCATCGGGTATGAATCTTTGCGACAAACATTATTCAAATCTGTGTAATCAACACAAACTCGCCATTTCCCATTGGACTTTTTCACCATCACTACATTGGAAAGCCACGTCTTGTATTGTATTTCCCTTATGAATCCAGCTTCTTTCAACTCTTCAATATGTTTTGCCAAAGCTTGCTTTCTGTCCGGACCGAGCTTCCTATTCTTCTGTGCCACCGGCTTAGAATCGGGATACATCGCTAACTTGTAGCAACAGAAGGTAGGTTTGATCCCGGGAATCTCGAAAGTTTTCCAGGCAAATACGTCTTGGTTCTCCCTCAGGCATTGGATTAATTTGCCTTTAGTTTCTGGATCACTTTGTTTGCCTACTTTTGTAATTTGTTCCGGGGAGCTTCCGATCTGAATGTCTTCAAGCTCGTCTACCGGCTCTGGTCTCCATTCTTCAATATCCCGCATATCTAGCTCCACCAGATTGACCGGCTTTCAGGATGAATGTCTCTCAATTCGTTGCTCTGCCGGATCTCCTTGCCTTATCCGAGGTGGGGAGGATGGGCCGCCTTCAGTTTCCTTGATTGTATTATAATAGCACTGTCTGGATTCCTTCTGATCACTACAGATTGTAATGACTCGGCCGAGGTGTCTGATCATCTTCATCTTCTGATGCTTGGTGGACATCAATATATCCCATTTATGAAGCGTTGGCCTGCCCAAGATAATATTATATGGTGAGGTGAACTCGGCTACAGTAAATGTGACCCGATCTGATTTGAAACCTTCCTTTGTTCCTAACGTGAGTTGAAGATCAATAGCGCCTTTCAAGCCAGTGCCTCCACCATTAAAGCCTATCAACATGGTTTGGTATGGTTTCAAGTCATCTTCTTTCAGGTTCATCTTTTTAAATGTGCTCAGGTTGATGATGTCGGTCGAGCTACCATTATCGACTAATATTCTTTTGACACGAAAATTAGCTACGGTACCTGTTATGACGAGACCGTCCTCGTGGCCGGGCACCACCCCTTTCATATTTTTTTCGGTGAAATAAATTAGCCGGGGCGTGGCCTTCTTACTGCTTTCCTTGAACCTCGGTTGATCTCTCACCGACATGACTTCTTTGAGATATTTCCTTCGCTGATTGGCAGTATCACCTCCACCTCCCATGCCCCCCGAAATAATGTTACATTCAAATTCGGGCTTCGAGAAATCATCGTCCTTCTTGCTTTTCTTGTCATCTCGATCTTTATTCTCCTGTTGGCTTTTTCTTTTGCCTTGGTGCCCCTGGGTCCGCTAGTGGATCTAAGCTTCGGGTTAATTTCAAACTTTCTGACGCTTTTATTGAAAAGGATGATTTTAAGGTTAAAACTTCCTTTCTTTTGGTCAAAAATCTAAAAAATTCGGTTATATTGGGAACCCCTTTTATCAAATCCATCTTCCCTATAACCATTTTCGATAAGGGTATTTCCACTACTTATTTGAATAAATCCATCACTTTCAAGTTTCTTAAGGATCCAATTATTAGAGTTGAACCCAATTTTTTTTAAACAAAACCAAATCAATTATCTTAAAGAAGAAATTTCTTATAAGAAAATAGATGATTTGCTTAATCAACCAGTCGTTCAGCAACGAATCCAATCCTTGTCCAGCCAAATCCAGAACTCCATCTGTGCTGATCTTCCAAATGCTTTCTGGCAGAGAAAACAACACATTGTTGATCTCCCTTATGAAAATGACTTCAATGATCGACAAATTCCAGCCAAAGCTCGACCCATTTAGATGAGTCAAGAACTCCTTCTCCATTGCCAGAAGGAAATCCAAGACCTTCTGCAAAAGGGATTAATCAAAAAAAGTAAGAGTCCTTGGTCCTGTTTGTTAGACTATTGGCAAGCATACCAATTGTCGTTGTAAGTTACAAAATTTATAAAAGTTCGTCTGCACAGGGACTTATGCTACTCAGTTAATCCAAATAGAATTCAACAATTGAATAGTTATGTACAACGAGTATGGTCGAAGTTTTGATGATTTTACGGAAATAACGAAAGATTACGAAAGATTACGGAAGCTAATAAAACGATTTTAATTAACTAAAGAAAAGCGTAGGATTGGGTTTCATCATTCATACCTCGGTATCCAATTAATATTACCATGTATAAATCATTTTCTATTATTACTGATGCACACATTAATTAACCTAGAATCGATCCCTAGCAATCGAGTTCTAAGAATATTTACCGAATATCGATCCCTCGCATACGAAGTAAATAACCCAGCATTACAATCATAATCGCGTGCTATTTGCAATCTAAACGTTATGCTCTATTCCTAGCAACGTAACGTAAAGAGTAAAATTATTCAATTCAAATCCTAAGAGTACTTTCCAGTTAAACTTAGAATCCAATTTCATAAAACTAGTGATCAAGTAGAATCAAGCATTAAGAACGGAATAAAATTACCAATAATAAATAGAAAAGACTTATGCATAAATAAATATTAAAAGAGATACTTAAAAGTAGAAGATTACATCCAATCCATAAGAGAAACTAACCAAGCATGGAGAGAACCTCCTTAAGAGAAGAATTGATGAAGGGCCCCATCACCGCTTCT
>PYAF01003273.1:153393-163873 GCA_007407185.1 Glycine tomentella | reverse complement strand
CATAAGAGAAACTAACCAAGCATGGAGAGAACCTCCTTAAGAGAAGAATTGATGAAGGGCCCCATCACCGCTTCTTTCCGGCAGAGTCTCCACACTAAATTTCACTTCTCTCACTTTCCTAACCTACCTAATACTAATATTTAAGAGCCTAAACTAAAGAAAAAGCTTAAGAAACAAAGGAAAGAGAAGAATGGAGGTTTGGAAGAAGTGTATTTTGGCCTTGGGGTGCTTGGATATTTATAGGGGGTGGCCTGCTCGAGTTCACTCGCCCAGGCGACCATTTTTGCCTTTGTTTGGTCGCTTGGTCGAGTTAAAATCAACTTGCAGCCCACTTGCACGTCCACTTGCCAAATTGGAGGCCCATTTGCTGTTTCTGCTCGCCCAGGCGAGCAAAATACACTATATTCACTCGCCTAGGCGAGTTAAATGTACTCTGGTGGGCTTTGGGGCCTGATTTTGCTTTCTGCACCCCCAGTTTTGCTGTTATGAGTCATTTTTGGGTCTGATTTGCTTTCTGCACCTCCCAGTTATGCTTCTTTTAGTCATTTTTGCTTGCTTTAAATTTACGGAAGCTCTGGAATGTCACGAACGCTAGCAAAATAAAAAGGAAAGTTGGATGAATCTTCGAGAATCATAAATGCTAAATGCAAAATATAAACTAACTAGATTAGGGCAAATTTTTATAAATATTCTTAGTTAAAACACAAGATAAGTGCCTTAAATGTAATCCAAATTTCACTAAGCTATGGCACTTATCACCATGGTTGCTACAGCCTATGATACATCCCTTACCTTCACGGAAGCAGCAATTGTAACCATTTTAGTTTCTGGTTTTACTGGACAACTAAAAGGCTGGTGGGATAATTATCTTTCAGAGGATCATAAGATTACCATCCAGAATGCTGTCAAAATGGAAAATGATGGCACTATCCTGACCTATGATGGTAAACCAATCTCTGATTCTGTCAACCAGTTAATCTTTACCATAATCCAGCATTTTATAGGAGATTCAAGCCTTTGGAAGGATAGATCTGTTGAACTCCTTTCCAATCTTAGGTATAAGACCCTGGCTGACTTTAGATGGTATAAAGATATCTTCCTCACTAGAGTCTTTACCCATGAAGATAGCCAAGAACCTTTCTGGAAAAAGATCCGTAGTCAGCACCCTAACAATGATATTCCATATAAGCAATTAAGTTACGGACAACTTATTGCTTATGTCCAGAAGGTAGCCTTAAAAATTTGTCAAGATGATAAGATCCAACATCAGCTTGCCAAAGAAAAGACACAAAATCGCAGAGATTTGGGTAATTTCTATGAGCAGTTTGGCCTCCCTTGTTCCTCTAAACCTAGGAAAGCCAAGAAGCATACCCATAATCCTGATAGACAGAAGCCTAGAAAATCTGTTTATCACCGTCATAAATCTGGAACCCCACCTAGAAAACTTAGGAGAGAATTCCAGACAAAACCACCCTTTGATAAGATCAATATTCCTAAGAAACCCATAGTCTGTTGGACTTGTGGTAAGCCTGGCCATAAGAGTCAATACTGCATGCTTAAGAAAAAACTTAGGAACCTTAACTTAGAACCCTCTGTTGAAGAACAAATTAATCAGCTCCTGGTAGAATCCTCCTCTGAAGAGGAATCTGACAAAGATGCCTCTGAAGATCACTCTTTGGAAAATCTAAATCAGATTCAAGAGGACGATCTATCTTTGACTGATGAAGATTGTCCTTCTTCTTCCCAGGTTAATGTCCTTACCAGGGAGCAAGATCTTCTGTTTGAGGTGATTAATTCTATTTCTAAACCCGAAGAGAAGAAAAATCTTTTGTCTAAACTTAAAAAATCTTTTGATGAACCATCCTCTTCTTCTTCTTCTAACAATAACAATTTATTGGTTAACAATAAATTTAATCTTAAAAATACTCTTAAGAAGTTTGATAAGAGTACTATTAAACCGGTAACCATTCAGGACCTTCAGCATGAAGTTAACCAACTGGAAGCTGAAATTCGCCTTATTAAAGAACAACAAAGTGTTCATAAGAACATTTTGAGTGTTCTACAATATGGTGATCCAACTGATGAAGAAGAACCCAGTCAGAATAATCAACATCCTGATCATGGCTCTCCTAATGATCCAGTTAGTCCTGACATCCCTCCAAAAAATTTTGAATTAATAAACCAGTTGACTATTCAAAAATTTTACATCAAGGTCAAAATTATTGTTGGAACCTTTATCCTTGAGACTGAAGCTCTGTTTGACACAGGGACAGATTCAAACTGCATTCAGGAAGGATTAATTCCGACTAAATATTTTGAAAAAACTTCAGAGCGACTTAGTACCACTACTGGATCCAAGCTTCGCGTTAATTTCAAACTTTCTGACGCTTTTATTGAAAAGGATGATTTTAAGGTTAAAACTTCCTTTCTTCTGGTCAAAAATCTAAAAAATTCGGTTATATTGGGAACCCCCTTTATCAAATCCATCTTCCCTATAACCATTTCGGATAAGCTTCTACAACTGGATTAGTATTTAAATTGTGAACTAGTTTGACTTATATATATAAGTGCCAACAAAGAAGGCAAATTAAATAATGTAGAGATTAATGCAAATGTTGGGTTAAATTGAAAATGATTCATAGATCTAAGATCTCATTAGGTTGATTCAATGCAATAGACAAAGCATAAAGATCCCTACGCCCTAATCAATATAATAAATGATAGTACATCATTATTGAGTTTTATTTTAGTACAAAAAAAGACTAACTTGAAGAAAGGTTAGTGGTGCAATTCGGCTGCAAAATATGCTAAGGCCGAAGAACGATTATTTTAGTACGATTTGCCGTTTTATGCTATTAAATTACTTAATTACATGGATAAGGTATAGCCGAAGTTTAAGTACCAAAGACAAAAGCTTGCTTCCACTTTGTCAACGACCTACTTTACAAAAGAGATACTCGAGATTTCTCCCTCAGCTCCAGGAATCAACATTTGAATCATCATGCTATCAAGATTCGGCTGATGGGCGTTATATGTATAAGTTATACGTGACTTCATTATATTTAATTTTTTGGGATTAATAACTAACTTAAAGACAATTCTCTACTATAATGTTTCGAGGGGAATTGAATTCGAATCTTAGATTCAAAAATCACATCAATAGAAAAAATATGATTCAATCAAATTTCTCAATTGAAATTAATTATTAATAAATTTGATAGATAGATAATTCATAACTATAACATAATTAAGAAAACTGTGAATCCTCCTTAGAAAAAAATAATGACAACATATTGATAAATGCAATAATTGAAGGAGACATATAACATGTATGTTTTATTGTAGTATCTTCCTATGTAAATTGGATGAGTAAAATAAATAATTTCAGTTCTTAACAAAAAATTAATCATTAATAGACAAATATCTTCATTAACTAATGTTTAATCTTAATCAGTCATGTATGGTTGTATATTCAAGATTTATTCTGTAAATCAAGTGGCATCAATAACTCGAGAAGGGGTGATTTGAGTTCTCTTAATGCCCAAGAATTAAATATAGATGAACAGAGTTAATTCAAAACCCAAAGCCAAATGCAGTTCTATTATATGAATGGTGCCATGCTTGAAACACTTCTGGCCACAACAGTTCAACACTTCCTTAAGAACCAAATAATGCAACTCTTACGGATAATTGATATTGGGCCAAAGGCCAAAGAGCCCAATACAGTCAGCACCACGCTATTTATGGCAAAATTTGGAGAAATTAGGTCCTAAATAATCACCAGAATCAAGAGAGATGTTGAGGAATATTTGTATGCAAAATATTCAAGATATTTGTTCATCCTATGGAAGATTACGATCAAGAATTGGCTGGAGTTTCCTTTATTTTACACAGGTCAGTAAGCATAAATAGCAGGTCTCACAAAAGGTGCAAGGTACACACAAATTCTGACTCTCTCTTTTCCATTCACACAAAACACACTGCACACCACTTGTGTTGTGTCGCTTTGCTATGATCTTCTTCTTCCTTTGGGTGCTTCAAACTCCATAAGCATTCAGAGAGGGAGAGAGTTTCGATCATACATCAAGACCCAGTATCACTGCTGGACATCTGTTTTTCACGAACAGAACATTGGCACCGTCTATGGGGAACGTTAAATTTCGACTCCCATCATGGTAAACACGAGAAGACATCAGCATGAAGACCCACCCGTGCGTAGGAGATCACTCTCCGTCCGGGTGGAAGACGCAATTTTGGACACTGCATCATCTCGGGCTCAGAACAACCCGCTTCCCATGCCGGCAGTCTCAGGGAATCTGCTCCCCGCGTCGGCCGAGGTGGAGCATGAGTAGATGCAGTGCCTCACCAACAATGTGTTGCAGTCCATTTTATCTCGGATCGAGCAACTCGAGCAGCGGCATGCTCTTCAGCGTTAGGAAGATATGAACAATGTTATTGCACAACTAGAGATCCCGGCACATGACATTGAGGTCGGGGTACCAGAGTAGAACCCTCACTTTGAACTAGGAGCAGCATCTCGCCAACAAGAACCCATCCCGGAGTAGTACAATTTGCCCTTCAGGGCCGAGATTCCCCGCCAAGCCGTCGTCAGGAGTATCCCGGCCAACCAAGGAGGAGGAGGGGTCGAGGTGTATAGGAGGAAATACCGACGTGGACAGCATAACGATAGCCCATTCGTGGACGAGATCGTTAATGCCCAGTTCATTGAAGATTTTGATGGGTCTTTCCTGTCAAAATATGATGGCAGTCAGGATCCACAGGTGCACATCGACGAGTTCGATATGCAGATGTGCGTAGGGAGGATTGATGAGCCAATAATCTCCCGGATCTTCGTTACCACTCTGACCGATGCTGCCCAGACATGGTTCCACACACTACCACCCCGGTCAATCCATAACTTTGAGGATTTCGGCCAGAGGTTTTTACTCAACTTTGTGACGAGTAAGAAACAACCGAAGTCCGAGTTTGTTTTGGGGAAGATCCACCAGCATCCGGGGGAAACGTTGCAGAGCTATTTGGACCGATTCAAGGAGGCCGCCTTGCAAGTGTAGGGCCTAGAGGAAAAGGTGCACGTCCACCTGTTATCGGTCGGACTCGGCAGATCATCTCGACTGGCAAAATCTATTTATAAGGACCCAGTTAAAACTTTGCAGGAGTTCAGGGTTCGATCAAAGAAGTACCTGGAGTTAGAACAGATGGAGATTGCTAACTGTTAGGATTTTTACCACGGCAAGCGTACCATTGTATCGTTGTAAGTTTCAAATTTGTAAAAGTTCGTCTCCACAGGGATTTGAGTTTATGTCAGTTGATTTAAATTGTTACCAGTTTAGTAGTTATATACAGATGATAAAAACGTAGATTCATTTTGTTGTTTTGTTTATGTAAAGTAAAGATTATGGAAAATAAATAAACGATTACGAAAAATAAATAAATGAGTACAAGTCAAGGAAGTGTAGGATTGGATTTCGTCTTTCTTATCCCTTCAATTAATTTTACCTATGCATTGTTGTTCTATTCTTATTGACCGCACACGTTTAAGTAACCTTAATTCGATTCCTCGCAATTAAGTCCTATGGATATTTTACTAATATCGATTCCTCGCATATTTAATTAAATACCCAAGCATTAAGATCATGTTCACGTGTTTAATGCGATCAAAACGTTATGCCCTATTCCTAGCAACGTAACGTAACGAGTAAATTCATTCAGTTCAAACCCTAAGATTACTTTCCATTCTCATTTAGGAATTTCAGTTTGTGATCCTAGTGATCAAGTAGAATCAAGCATTAAGCGTAGAATGAAATTACCAATAAGAAATAGAACGATGCATAAATAATTAAAAGAGCATAGGGATAAGAAGAGTACGTCCAATCCTTAGGAAAGTTTAAGCGAACATTGGCAGAATCTCCTCGAGAGAACCACTGACTGAGCTCGTCATCGATCCTCTTTTCGGCAGAATCTCCCTACAAAATTCACTCTTCCTCACTTCCCTAAGCTTCTACCCTCACTTAAGAAGTAAAACAAGCTAAAATGGAACAAGTAGGTGAAATTGGAGTGAAAGGAAGTGGAATGAATGCTCTGAGCCTTCAAAATTTGTCCCTTTATATAGATTTTGGGGTCCTGGCTGCTTGGGTCGCCCAGGCGACCAATTTCTTCACAAAACAGGCACCTGGGCGAGCTAAAGGCTGCTTTCTTGGAACTTGAACTCGCCCAGGCGAGTGAAATAGGCATAGGATGGTCCTTGAGCGAGCTTAATGCTTACTGATGAAGAAATCTTTGGGCCTTGGTGCTTCTTGGGCCTGGAATGCTGTTGGGACTTCATTATTTGCTTAGTTCGCTCCCAGCTCTTGGTTTTCGCAAGCTTGATTCTTCCGTAACCATTAATCCTAGCAAAATTTAAATCATTCGATTGGACGAAATCTTTTCAAAATACAAAAGCATAACTTAGCTTAATATAACCATCAATTAACTAGGTTTCTAGGGTTAACTTGTGAATAACTCTATTAAAATAATGGATAAGTGCCATATTTGAATCCTATTTTTACTAAAATGTGGCACTTACCAACTCTCCCCAACCTAGAATCTTGCTTGTCCTCAAGCAAAGGTAAAGATATCATGTTTTGACAAGAATCAACTTAATTTTTGATCAGAACAGATTTTTCAAAAAGTAGTTAACCTTGATACTTTGAGAAAACAAAATGATGGATTTTCATGAAATCAAATGAGGTTAGAGTCAAATTTACACTTCATTTCAAAAAGACTTCAGAGGAAACATTTTGACTGATTTCAAACAGAGGAAAACCTCTCAATAAGTGTTTAATTTTCCCACAGGTAAGTGTTTATTCTCAAATCCATCACTGATATATCATAGATTAATTTTGTAGTTCATTTCCCATCAAATCATAATACATACTTATCATGGATCATTAGGGCTTTTATGGTTGGGCCTGGCTAGAAAGAAATCTTGGTTTTTCTGGATATTCAAATGACCTTGGGTCTAGGAGAGCAAATAAAGATAGAGACATTTAGATCATTACTTCCTATTCTTTTTCTCTTTTTTCCAATATATCTATTTTTATCATTTTCATTTTCTTTTTCACCCAATCTTTTCATCACAAGGAATTTTATTTCCTTTTTCTTTTTCTTTTCTTTTATTTCTTTTTCTTTCTTTTTTTCTTTTTTTCAAGAATAGCACATAACCACTGCTAAAATCCTTTTCATAACATAAACTATCCAAAAGAAATTTTCCATCACAAATCATTCCCTTTTTGCTCTCCTAACCTTAGGTAAGGTATGGAATTCCTATCCTAGGTTAGGGTTTTAATAAAATGTTAACTGTTAAGGCTTAAAGGGGTTTTCAAAGGATAAATCATTTGATATATTTGGAATAGCTTTTTGGCCAGTGGCTACTAATATATTCAAAAAGAAAGATGGCCTAAATCATATCCATGAATCATATGCTTATAACAATTAGAAATTCATGAAAAAATTACTATAGATTATATCAGTGAGATCTCTCTGTGTATAATGTCTGTTTAGATGCACACACTCACTTGGGCTTAAGGTCTGTTTTCGTGTTTTCAACCAAATCATTTGTTTCCTACTGAAGTTATTTATCAATTTCCATGTAAAAAGACTTTTTACCTTGATTTGATTTTTCTGGAAAAAAAAACATTTATTTTTGTTTTTTCATTTCTCAAGATTTCCTACAAAATCTTTATTTTTTTTTTGTTATGTTCTGATTCTTAAAAGAAGTTTCAAAACAATTTTCTGTTGATTCTTTTCAAAACATAATATATCAGTTAAGTCCCAAAAAGATTCATACAAGCATAAAACAAAAAGTAGTTTAATATGTGTAATTTTTAGAAAAGAGAAACTTCTATGTGCAAGCAAAAAGAAGCAAACATAAACAAAGAACTGAATTTAAAACTATAAAGCAGTAAAGAAATTTAAAAACGATATCACTATTTTTTTTTTAAGTTCATGGCTTAGAAGCTCGATGTCCTCCATTCAGCTAATTAATAGGATCTGCCACGTTCTTTTCACTTGTTTTGCCTTCTTCTAACAAAATGGACCTGCGACCAAGTTCTAACAAAATAGATGATGCTTTCAAAAAGATAAATAAAGACAGAATTTAAAAAACACTGGGTTGCCTCCCAGGAGCGCTTCTTTAACGTCTTTTTAGCTGGACGAGTTTACTATGGCTTTGGCTTCCAGCAATTGGAAAATATGGACGAGCCATCAACTGTTGCATCTTCCGTATTCAAGACATCCACCTTAAAACATTTTTTTCCATGTGTAGGGTGTTTGATGTCTTCAAAAACATTGAATTGAATTTCATCATTTTGTACTCTAACAGTGAGCTTTCCTCCATCAACATCAATCAGCACCTTTGCAGTCTTCATAAAGGGTCTGCCTAAAATCAATGGAACTTCACTGTCTTCATCCATATCCATAACTACAAAGTCGACTGGAAAGAAGAATTTGTCGACTTTCACCAACACATCTTCAATGATGCCATACGGATGCTTAATAGATCTATCAGCTAACTGCAGCGTCATCCTAGTAGGTTTGATTATGACTGCTCCTATCCTCTTAACCATGGATAATGGTATGAGGTTGATGCTTGCACCTAAGTCAAGAAGAGATCTTCCCACAGATAAATTACCAATAGTAACAGGAATTGTAAAGCTACTTGGATCTCGAGACTTTTCTAGGAGAGTCTTTTGGATGATGGCACTGCATCCTGCATCCAGCTCGATTGTCTCCTCGTCAGTGTATCTTCTTTTCTTGGTGAGGAGATCCTTCATAAACTTGGCGTATGATGGCATCTGCTCCAATGCCTCAGCAAAAGGAATATTTATTTGTAACTGCTTGAAGATGTCAAGAAAACGTTTATATTCCCTTTCCTTTGACTTTTTGGATGGAGCGTGTGGATATGGCATGCTTTGGACTGGTGGTGGGGTTAAGGCTGCTTTGCCTTTGTCACTCCTTTTCTTTTTATCCTCATTTGTCACTTTTCTCTCAATTCTTTCATTCATTTCTTCCTCATCCTTTTCTTTTTCTTCTTCTTCTTCTTTCCTACCAACCACAGTTCCCCTTCTTGTGATAATGGCGTTACATTGCTCCTTGGGGTTGACTTGGGTATTTGCTGAAAAAGATCCTCCTCCATGCTTAGCTACTTGTTTTGCAAGTTGTCCTATTTGCACTTCTAGATTCTTGATAGAAGCCTCATTATTCTTTTGGTTGCTGATGGACACTTGCATGAACGAAGTAAGAGTATCTTCCAGTTTTGTCAACCTGTCAGACTGATCTTGTTGTGGCATATTTCTATTTGGAAAAGTATTAGAAGAACTTGCAAAAGGAGGGTTAGTAGGGACATTATAAGCATTATAAGCATTATTAAAAGGTTGATTAGAACCTGGACCACTGCGATAACCTTGGTAATTCCCTTGATAGTGTAATACCTTGAATTTTAAGCATGTAAATAAGCTTAGATTAAGCTTATGAGTAAGGATAATCAATGTGCTTCAGGGTATTCAGAGAAAGCTTGAGAAAAGAGTTGAGAAAACCCTGTCGGGGTTATGGCGCGGATAGCGCCAGATTCACGCGACCAGCGCTAAGCTTGCTGGAAGTTGGCGCGGGTAGCGCCATGGGTGGCGCGAGTCGCGCCACAAGTTGTCTAGAAAACCAGTTTCTGCTGGAACTTGACGCGATTAGTGCCAAGGTGGCGCGAGTGGCGCCATGGATCTGGAGGTTGGCGCGATCAGTGCCAGCATGGATATCACCATCTATCACTATCTACAGGATTCCGATGGATATCATTACCTATCAAACTCAGTTAGAGGCATCTCCGAAGTATATAGGTACAACTATGTTAAGAGGACTCCTATATACCTGGCCGACCTCCATCATGAAACCCATTTCACATACATGTCATCTATCCTATTACCATAGGATTTGACAATCAATCATGCATATCATAAGCTGAACAATCAGTCCAGATCAAATAGCCAGCATTACAGAGTACATCATAGCCATTACCCTCTCATAGGGTACAAACATCCATCATCAATCAATCAAATCCATACACAAATACCCAACACAGGCATAACAGCTCAACAAAACCATTACCCCCTTAGGAGCATGGTGGAACACAGTGAGGATCTACAAGCAAGAACCAAGAGCTTACCTGCTCTGGACAAGTCACCGGCTCTCCCGGTCCCGTGGTCAACACCACCTGAGCTATCAGGCTCACGTCCTCTGTGATGTTCAGAAACACCAGGGAACTACTTTCCCTCAGCTGGCTCGCTCAACCAAGGCTTCCTCCGCCTTTAAACTCCGAGCTCTCAAGGTTCTCTCAGAGAAATCTAATCTCACTATATATCGACGATTCTCACGAATCAATCGGGGTAAAACACTTATCTCGGGGCTCTGATCACTTTCTCAGTTGGGTCAG